>JAODAL010036063.1:0-42178 GCA_025379985.1 Phyllomedusa bahiana
CCAGGCTGGACAAGCGGGGTCGCCCAGGGGAAGTGAAAAACTCAGACCTCAACCTTTCCTCAGCAGGAAGTTAAACCCCGGGGTAGCGCTTTAAAAATTTCTGGACGCGGGGTTCATAATGTGCCAGGCAAGGGATGTGCTCCAGCCTACCGATCAAGGGCGGCCACAGTTTTGCCCCGTTATCGCACACCCCCTTGCCTGGAAAAAGGTTCTTGTCACACGCCGGGCCTCGGTTCTGTTCAGAAGCCATCCCCAGCCCCTGACCGTGTAGGACGGTCTCCAAGACAGTTTAATTTCAAAGGGCCTGGTTTCTCGGGGCACTGATGCCCCCAGGGCCCTTGGGGGAAAGAGCCCTGCCCATCCCTGCGGTTTTGAAGACGTCCCGAGCCTGAGAGCCACCTCCCCCCCCAGAGACACCACCCACTCCCCCATAACTTCATAGATTTTAAAGGCCTTTGCCTGTTTACTGTCCATTTGTCGGGGGTCAAAAGGGACTTTCGACACAGATCGACAACGCGCTTGAAAATTTGGGAAACAGGGCGGGCCAGGGGGGGGAGCTTTTCGGAAAAGAAATCCGCTGGGCTCTGGTTTTGGGGGGCTGAAAGGGCCATGACGTGGGGGAACCCATCGTGTCCACCGACGAAAGGCACTTTTCCAAGCCAAAAAGCCTGGCAATCCCACATTCGGGGTTTTTGGCTTTGGAGGGTTTTTGGTTAAAAGTGTTTTTTCTGCCCCCAAACCCTGGAAGACAGAAGCGGCTCGAGGGCCGCTTTTACGGGGAGGTCATAAAACCTGGCGGAAGGAAAGGGGGTAGGATGGGTCTCTGGGGTGCTGGTGGTACTCGGGCACAGTGGACTGAAGCGGAGGCGATCCCTGATCATGTTCTGAGAGACATGGGCAGCTGAGGAGCGCTTGGTGGTGGCGAAGGAGGAGGAGGCGGAGACAGAGGGTGTGACAGTGGTTGGAAGCCCGGCATCGGTGTGGCCTTTTTGATCAAGTGTTGCCTCCATTTCAACTCATGCATTCGCTGCATGTGACTAGACATGTTGGTGGTGGTTAGAGGCCTAAGATTCTTGCCTCTACTTATGCGTTTACGGCAAAGGCGGCATATGACTTCGCTGGGTGAATCAGAGGCTTGCTCAAAGAAGGCCCAGGCTTGAGAGGTCCTGGACCTTTTTGACGGCGATAAGCGAGGAGCGGGGTTCCCGCTGACCGTGGCTGGTGGAATTTATCTAAGCGGACTTCTGCGACCGCCCTCTCCCTTTTTGAGGCGGGACCCGTACTGACACTACCCCATCGTCTTCCTCCTCGTCCAGTGATGAAGCGCTCGCAAGCAAATTCTGCTGAAAAGACCACGTTGGATCCGCAATGTCGTCATCATCATCACCAACACAGGTGACTTGGTCATCCTGACATTCTGTTTCCAGGAGCTGCGGGCTACAAGCAAGAGGCACTGCAAGGCGTTGCCGACCGCCCGGGATTTTTGCCGATTGACCGGCTTCCTTCTCCTCCTCTGATGGCATCAGTAACTGGGTGTCAGAGCAGACAAAATCATCCTCCTTGGCCTCTTGATCTTTTAACATGCCTTCTGACCCCAACCGCATTTATCATCAAAGAGGTCTTCAGAAAATGGATAATCCACAGTGGTGGGTACACGGGCTGACATTTGGGTTGACATTAAAAACTATTCGGATAATAAAAGTTTTTTTTTGCACCTATCAAATACAGCTGCGGTGACTACAAAATTGCTGTATTCAAATTTAAGTGCAAGGTGGATCTATGAACAAAGCTGGCCTGCGCCAAAGTGAAAAAAACACCTATCTGAAATGTATACGGATAATAAAAGGTATTTTTTGCACCTATCAAATACACCTGCGGTGACAACAAAATTGCTGTATTCAAATTTAAGTGCAAGGTGGCTCTATGAACAAAGCTGGCCTGCGCCAAAGTGAAAAAAACACCTATCTGAAATGTATACGGATAATAAAAGGTATTTTTTGCACCTATCAAATACACCTGCGGTGACGACAAAATTGCTGTATTCAAATTTAAGTGCAAGGTGGATCTATGAACAAAGCTGGCCTGCGCCAAAGTGAAAAAAACACCTATCTGAAATGTATACGGATAATAAAAGTGGAGTTTTGCACCTATCAAATACACCTGCGGTGACTACAAAATTGCTGTATTCAAATTTAAGTGCAAGGTGGCTCTATGAACAAAGCTGGCCTGCGCCAAAGTGAAAAAAAACACCTATCTGAAATGTATACAGATAATAAAAGGTATTTTTTGCACCTATCAAATACACCTGTGGTGACTAGAAAATTGCTGTATTCAAATTTAAGTGCAAGATGGCTCTATGAACAAAGCTGGCCTGCGCCAAAGTGAAAAAAACACCTATCTGAAATGTATACGGATAATAAAAGTGGAGTTTTGCACCTATCAAATACACCTGCGGTGACTACAAAATTGCTGTATTCAAATTTAAGTGCAAGGTGGCTCTATGGACAAAGCTGGCCTGCGCCAAAGTGAAAAAAAAACACCTATCTGAAATGTATACGGATCATAAAAGTGGAGTTTTGCACCTATCAAATACACCTGCGGTGACTACAAAATTGCTGTATTCAAATTTAAGTGCAGGCTGCACAACATACAAGTTATATTTCACCAAAAAACTGGCCAAAAAGTGTTAATAAAAACCCATTGCAATGCAGGGTCTAAACTCGAAACACAGTCTGGGCTGCACATATCCACTCTCCTTTAAAGAGCCTGTCTGTCTGCTCCTTTAAAATTCTCAGCATAAGTATCTAAAATCTGCAAATCTCTTATCTTACTTAATGTTTTGATGTTGCTGCTCATTAACCAATGCAACACCTCAGGCATTAAAAGCTGCAAATGGTGTGCTTCATTATGACCCAAAGACCATTGCAAATACTTTTTATGACTATTTCTCTAAACTCTATTCATTACTGCCTGACTCTCCTGAACCTATGGTCAATAGTAACACTCATATCAGGGATTTCATTAAAGGGGTTGTCTCGCTACAATGATTGGGTTTTAATTAAAAGATCTTTAAAAAACAAGCAGCTTTGCAATATATGTTCATTACAAAAGTCCTACTGATTTTGAGCTAACCCTGTTAGTAGTAGTACATCAGCTTCTCAAATCTCTATAGCAGCTGACTTGTTGATCCTTATCTCACTGGCTGTCAGGTCTGTATGACTCATCAGCCTCTGAATACAGGTCCAAGCAGAGAGCCCCTCCTGCACAGAATGCTTCTGGAGTGGAGAGAGGGGGAAGGCTCTGGCTTCTGTGTCTGTGTTGCCTGGATTAACCCTGTGTGTGCCTGTTTCCTCCTGTTCTCTACACAGATTGAAGAGAGCAGAGGTGAGGCTGATCAATAGATGTGACCCTGTGTGTTACTATAATCATGATGTGTCTGTGGAACTGTGACAATACTAATACTATACAGATCAGGGGGCATGTGAATGCTTCATGCTCTGCTGTAATAGTGATACATCCTGAGTAGTGTTGAGCGATTATTATCGACAAAGTTGAAATCGGCACAGTTTTTATGTTGATCAAATTTTTAGATCATGCGATAATTTAGGTTAAAATCTGTGCATCATCTATTAAGATCGCGCCATTTTCGGCGCTTCCTGTCATTTTGGCGGTCAGCAAATCAGCTTACAGAATAGAGCAGGGTGAGATGTGTGTGCAACGTCATGACTGGGATGTGTATGGTTGCAATTGGCTGGAAAAATCACATGACCTCGTTTTACATAGAACAGTCCTTCCTGTTCAGCCTCAGTGTCTCTCAGCGTCTCAGAGCAGAAGGACGTGTGCTCTGCTTGTGTCCAAACAGCTCAGCGAAATTAATCTATTTCTTCACAGAGAAAGCTCTACGTTAGCTGTGATCCTTACAACTTAGTTAGATTAGAGATTGGAAGATTTTATGTAGAGAATTTTAAAGGAGCATCTACCGCTGTAAAGTCACGGAGGGGAGCGGGGGTGTGGGGGACCGGGGGCGAACACAGACAAGCTCTATAAAGAATACTGGATAAAGTTCACCAAGACTTAGTGTAGACATTGCACTGCAATAGCTTTATTTTTAAAACAGTTTTCTATTGAAATATTGGCTGGATATTGGGCAGCCTGAACTTATATTAGGATACACATCTTTTCTAGTAACTGCAGGTCTGTTTGTTAGGTGCCCAAAACTTTCCCCTTTAATTATCAGTATACATTTCAGATAGGTGTTCATTTTCAATTTTGCCATTCCACCTTTGTCATATATCCACCTTGCAGTTAAATTAGAATCCAGCAATTTTGTAGTCAGCACAGGTTGATAGGTTTCCAAAAAATACCTTGTATTATCCGAATACATTACAGATACGTGTTTTTTGGCACTTTTGCCCAGTCCAGATTTGTTCATTGAGGCACCTTGCACTTAAATGTGAATACAGCATTTTTGTAGTCACCACAGGTGAATTGAAAGGTGCCAAAAAATACCTTTTTTTATCCGAATACATTACAGATATGTGTTTTTTGCACTTTTGCCCAGTCCAGATTTGTTGATAGAGCCACCTTGCAGTTAAATTTGAATCCAGCAATTGTGTATTTACCACAGGTGAATAGATAAGTGCCAAAAAAATACCTTTTATTATCCGAATACATTACAGATACGTGTTTTTTTTACTGTGGCGCAATACAGCTTTGTTAATTGAGGCACGTTGCATTTAAATGTGAATGCAGCAATTTTGTAGTCACCACAGGTGAATTGAAAGGTGCCAAAAATACCTTTTATTATCCGAATACATTACAGAACGTGTTTTTTTTGCACTTTTGCCCAGTATAGATTTGTTGATAGAGCCACCCTTTCAGTTAAATTTGAATCCAGCAATTGTGTAGTTACCACAGGTAATTGATAGGTGCCAAAAAAAACCTTTTATTCCGAATACATTACAGATACGTGTTTTTGGCACTTTTTTCCCAGTCCAGATTTGTTTATAGAGCCACCTTGCAGTTAAATTTGAATCCAACAATTGTGTAGTTACCCCAGGTGAATTGATAGGGGCCAAAAAATACCTTTTATTATCCCAATACATTTCAGATACGTGTTTTTTACTTTGGCGCATTACCAGCTTTGTTCATTGAGGGACCTTGCACTTTAAAAGGAATCTGCAATTTTGTAGTCAACCACAGGTGAATTGAAAGGTGCCAAAAATACCTTGTATTATCCGAATACTTACAGATACGTGTTTTTTGCACTTTGCCCAGTCCAGATATGTTATAGATTCCCCCTTGCAGTTAAATTTGAATCCAGCAATTGTGTAGTTACCACGGGAATTGATACGTCCAAAAAAATAACTTTTATTCTCCCAATACATTACAGATACGTGTTTTTTTTACTTTGGGGCACACAGCTTTGTTCATTGAGGCACCTTGCACTTAATGTGAATACTGCAATTTTGTAGTCACCACAGGTGAATTGAAAGGTGCCAAAAATACCTTGTATTATCCGAATAAATTTCAGATACGTGTTTTTTGAAATTTGGAGCACTACAGCTTTTTTCATTGAGGCACCTTGCACTTAAATGTGAATACAGTAATTTTGTAGCCACCACAGGTAATTGAAACGTTCCCAAAAATACCATTTATTATCCGAATACATTTCAGATACGTGTTTTTTCACTTTGGCTCAGGCCATCTTTGTTGATAGATCTACTTTGCAGTTAAATTTGAATACAGCAATTTTGTAGTCACCACAGGTGAATTGATAGGTGCCAAAAATACCTTTTTTTATCCGAATACATTTCAGATACGAGTTTTTTCACTTTGGCGCAGGCCAGCTTTGTTGATAGATCTACTTTGCAGTTAAATTTGAATATAGCAAGTTTGTAGTCACCACAGGGGAATTGATAGGTGCCAAAAATACCTTTTATTATCCAAATACATTTCAGATACGTGTTTTTTCACTTGGCGCAGGCCAGCTTTGTTGATAGATCTACTATGCAGTTAAATTTGAATACAGCAATTTTGTAGTTTACCACAGGTGAATTGATAGGTGCCAAAAATACCTTTTATTATCCGAATACATTTCAGATACCGTTTTTTTCACTTTGGCGCAGGCCAGCTTTGTTGATAGATCTACTTTGCAGTTAAATTTGAATACAGCAATTTTGTAGTCACCACAGGTGAATTGATAGGTGCCAAAAATACATTTTATAATCCGAATACATTACAGATACGTGGTTTTTTCACTTTGGCGCAGGCCAGCTTTGTTGATAGATCTACTTTGCAGTTAAATTTGAATACAGCAATTTGTATCACCACAGGTGAATGATAGGTGCCAAAATACGTTTTTATTATCCGAATACATTTCAGATACGTGTTTTTTCACTTTGGCGCAGGCCAGCTTTGTTTATAGATCTACTTTTTTTAACAGTTTTTAAAAATTTTAAAAAACCAGCATTTTGTTTTTCACTCCCCACTTTTGTAATTGAGTTAGGTTTTTCCCCCAAAAATACCTTTTTATTATCCCAAAACATTTCAGATATGTGTTTTTTCACTTGGCGCAGGCCCGCTTTGTTGATAGATCTATTTTGCAGTTAAATTTGAATACAGCAATTTTTTAGTGACCACAGGTGAATTGATAGGTGCCAAAAATACCTTTTATTATCCGAAAACATTTCAGATACGTTTTTTTTTCACTTTGGCGCAGGCCAGCTTTGTTGATTGATCTACTTTGCAGTTAAAATTTGAATCCAGCAATTTTGTTTGATTTGAGGGATTTGAGAATAGCTGTGATTTGCCGTCTTTAATAAAAACTTTCCAAAACTCTTCCATACCTTCTCAAATTTTTATATTTCTGAACATGGAGCGAAATGCAGGTGGTAAGCGAGCAAAGAGGGGGTTAGGACATGGAGGTAGAGGTACGAGAAAAGGTGCTCCTTCCAGTGCTGGCGACAACACGCATGCCAGCGGATCGTCGGTTGCAGGACTGTCAGGCCTGTCATCGCTGGGTCAGGGCCCTGTGAATCTCAGTAAAGAACAGCGTCGCCAATCTGTCCTTCAGTGGTTAATGCAACCTGCATCCAGCAGTCTTACCTCCTCGTCCTCCCAGTCACGGCCACAAATGTCGTCATCAGCATCACCAGCATCCGTCAAACATGAAGCAGCCCAACTTGTGTACCCACCACTGTGGATAATCCATTTTCAGAAGACCTCTTTGATGACAAAATGCGGTTGGGGTCAGAAGGCATGTTAAACGATCAAGAGGCCAAAGAGGATGATTTTCTCTGCTATGACGCCCAGTTACTGATGCCATCAGAGGAGAAGAATTAAGCCGGTCAATTGGCAAAAATCACGGGCGGTCGGCAACGCCTTGCAGTCCCTCTTGCTTGTAGCCCGCAGCTCCTGGATGCAGAATGTCAGGACGACGAAGTCACCTGTGTTGATGATGATGATGACGACATTGCAGATCCAACGTGGTCTTTTCAGCAGAATTTGCTTGCGAGCGCTTCATCACTGGACGAGGAGGAAGACGATGGGGTAGTGTCAGTACGGGTTCCGCCTCAAAAAGGGAGAGGGCGGTCGCAGAAGTCCGCTGATATAATTCCGCCAGCCACGGTCAGCGCAAACCCCGCTCCTCGCTTATCGCCGTCAAAAAGGTCCAGGACCTCTCAAGCCTGGGCCTTCTTTGAGCAAGCCTCTGATTCACCCAGCGATGTCATATGCCGCCTTGCCGTGAACGCATAAGTAGAGGCAAGAACCTTAGGTGGTTAACCATCACCAACATGTCTAGTCACATGCAGCGAATGCATGAGGTGATATGGAGGATACACTTGGCCATAAAAGGCCAGACAGACGCGGGGCCTCCAACCACTGTAACACCCTCTGTCTCCGCCTCCTCCTCCGCCACCACCAAGCGTTCCTCAGCTGCCCATGTCCCTCAGAGTCATGATCAGGGATCAGCCTCCGTTTCAGCCTCCACCGTCGCCCGAGTACCACCAGCACCACCAAAGACCCATCCTACCCCTTCTCCTTCCGCCAGTTTGATGACCTGCACGCCGTACAGCGGCCAGTCTAGCAGCCAGCCTTCTGTCTTCCAGGTTTGGGAGCAGAAGAAACACTTTAACCCAAACCATCCCAAAGCCAAAAGCCTGAATGTCGGCATTGCCAGGCATTTGGCCTTGGAAATGTTGCCTTTCCGTCTGGTGGACACAGATGGGTTCCGCCATATCATGGCCTTTGCCTGCCCCCAATCCCAAATTTCTGACAGGCATTCTTTGCCAAAAAGCCGTCCCTGCCCTGGCCAGCCACGTGTCATCTAAAATTTCAAGCGCGTTGTCTGCACCCTGTGTCCGGGAAATAGTCCATCTCACCACCGACACATGGACTAGAAAGCATGGCCAAGGCTGCTATATCTCTGTAACAGCTCACTGGGTGGCTGGTGGATGTCCCTGGGGGTGACAGTGGCTCTCAGGCTCGGCGTACGCTCTTCAAAACCGCAGGATAGTGCAGGGTTCTTTCCCCCAAGGCCCCTCTGGTGGCATCACTTGCCCAGAGAAACCAGGCCGTGTTGAAATTAATCTGTCTTGGAGACCGTCCACACACAGGTCAGGAGCTGTGGACGGCCTCCGCAACGAGACCGAGTGATGGCGGGGTGTCAAGAACCTTGTGCCAGGCGAGGTGGTGTGCGATAATGTGCGAAATCTGCAGGCCGCCCTTAAGAGCGGGCGGCTGGAGCACATCCCTTGCCTGGCACTTGTCATGAACCTTGTCGCCCCAAAAATTTCTAAAGAGCTACCCGGGTCTGGACTGCCTGCTGAGGAAGGCTCGAAGTCTAAGTTCGCACTTCCGCCGTTCGCACCCTGCTTCGTCCCGCCTGGCTGTGTTGCAGCGTCAGCTAGGCCTCCCAGTCTACCATCTCATTGTTGACGTGGCAACACGCTGGAATTCCACCCTCCACATGCTCCAGCGATTGTGGCAGCAGCGCAATGCCATTACGCAGTACGAAGTGACACATGGCCTGACAAGCACGTGCGGACCTCGGGTGTTGACCACCGAGAGTGGAGGCAGGTGAAAGAGCTCTGCACCATCCTTGCCAGTTTTGAAGAAGCCACCAAAATGGTAAGTGCGGACAATGCCCTTGTCAGCATAAGCATTGTGGTGATCTTAGTTCTGAACGATCGTTGGACACTCTGAAACAACAGGTCCCCCAGCAACGGAGGAGGAGACGGACACAGATGCGGACACGGAGCCTTTCTCTCCTCAAATCCACAAAGCCCGACAGTTTCACAATTTCATCGGTCTTCATTAGGCAGTGGTTTCGGGGTCCAGAGCTAGTGCAAGGTGGCGCATCAGCTCTCAGGGTGCATGATCTCAGGCAAGTCAGGGCTGTGTTGAGGCTGTGCCAGAGGCAGTGGAGGAGGTATTCCTAGACACCGACGTTACCGACGTCCCTGCCTTGGAAAGAGGTTGGCGCGAATTTGAGGCGGAGGAGGAAGATGAGGAAGATCAGTTTGCTAGTGCCCCTCGACCCAGTGGCTTGGGAAATCAAGGCTCCATTCTCTCAAAAGATTGCTTGGATGCTCCATTTCCTCCAACATGATCCTCGCATTAAGGCCATCAAAATGAACAACAGTTACTGGGTGGCCAATCTCCTGGATCCCCGATACAAAACAAAACTCAGCACTTTCCTTCCCCCAAACCCAAATAGAGAGTAAAATGCAGGAAATGGAGACCTTGCTGATTGATCAACTGGAGACATCTGTTGCGTCTGCTTCACGTTCCCCAAATGTCACGGTGGAACAACATCAGCGACGTGATAGCAGTAGAGTGCCAAGTAGCCGTAGCGGCAGCAGCAGGCAAGGTGGCAGAAGCCTAATGGGTGACCTCTGGCAATCTTTATTTACCACCTCACCAACGCATGCACTGCAGGGCAAAACTCCAACACACGGAGACCACTTAAGATCATGGTGCACGCTATCTGCGTTTCAACACTGATGTTTTTGTATGTGTTCCGGACCCAATAGACTTCTGGGTATCCAAAATGGACGAATGGCCCGAGCTCGCTCGCCACGCCATAGAGGTGTTGTCATGCCCAGCAGCCAGCGTCATATCTGAGCGAACCTTCTGCACAGCTGGAGGAGTCATTACAGACAAACTCATCCGGCTTTCCACAGATAAAAGGATCGTTTTTACTTTCATCAAGATGAATCAGGCATGGATCTCTGATGAGTTGGGCCCCAATTGCTGAGGTCACCGAAATTTGTTGCCAGTCTACTTCACATTCCTCTTCAAACAGAAATGGTCCTCTGAAAAATGTTTTTTTAAATTATTATTTTTTACTGCAATTTTTAAATTTTCTTTTCCCAACAGTTCATTTTGCTGGTTTTGCTGTGAGGAGACTGTAAAAGACACCAAGGTTTCATGACAACACCGAGTCCATTTACTCACTTTATCTTTAGAAGTTTTCGCATTGTCAATGGGTTTGAGGTCATGTTGCTGTGAGATACAGCTATAATTATGGTCCTTTGGAACAGAAATGTGGCTTTTAAGTGGCATTTCTCCCTCACAATTTTTAATAGTGGCTGAGAAGTCATATTTATAATTTTTTGGGGTCATGTAGCTGTGAGATACAGCAATTTAAACATGGTCCTTTGGATCAGAAATGTGGCTTTTAAGTGCATTTCTCCCCCACAAATTTTTAATAGTGGCTGAGAAGTCATATTTATAATTTTTTTGGGGTCATGTTGCTGTGGATATAGCAATAATCATGGTCCTTTGGAACAGAAATGTGGCTTCTAAGTGGCATTTCTCCCCACAAATTTAACAGTGGCTGAGAAGTCAAAATTTTATAATTTTTTTGGGTCATGCTGCTTTGAAATGCAGCAATACTACAGGTCCTATTATAAAAAAAATGTTGTTTCTAACAGACATTTATTCTTCACAATTGTCCAAAGTGGCTCAAGGGTCATGCTTTGAATTTTTGGGGGCATTTTGCTTTGAAATGCAGCTATACTACAGGTCCTATTATAAAAAAAAAATGTTGTTTCTAACAGACATTTGTTATTCACAATTGTCCAAAGTGGTTCAAGGGTCATGCTTTGAATTTTTGGGGGCATTTTGCTGTGACATGCAGCTATACTACAGGTCCTATTATAAAAAAAATGTTGTTTCTAACAGACATTTGTTCTTCACAATTGTCCAAAGTGGCTCAAGGGTCATGCTTTGAATTTTTGGGGGCATTTTGCTTTGAAATGCAGCTATACTACAGGTCCTATTATAAAAAAAATGTTGTTTCTAACAGACATTTATTCTTCACAATTGTCCAAAGTGGCTCAAGGGTCATGCTTTGAATTTTTGGGGGCATTTTGCTTTGAAATGCAGCTATACTACAGGTCCTATTATAAAAAAAAAATGTTGTTTCTAACAGACATTTGTTCTTCACAATTGTCCAAAGTGGCTCAAGGGTCATGCTTTGAATTTTTGGGGGCATTTTGCTGTGACATGCAGCTATACTACAGGTCCTATTATAAAAAAAATGTTGTTTCTAACAGACATTTGTTCTTACAATTGTCCAAAGTGGGCTCAACGGTAATGCTTTGAATTTTTGGGGCATTTTGCTGTGACATGCAGCTATACTACAGGTCCTATTATAAAAAAAATGTTGTTTCTAACAGACATTTGTTCTTCACAATTGTCCAAAGTGGCTCAAGGGTCATGCTTTGAATTTTTGGGGGCATTTTGCTGTGACATGCAGCTATACTACCTCACTCCTGCCCTGCTACAAAACACCAGTGACTGTCTGTCCGCTGTCTCTGACATCATGTCCTCTCTCTATCTCCAACTAAACCTCACCAAAACCGAACTTCTTGTTTTTCCCCCATCTACTAACCAACCCCCATCTGCTATTTCTATCTCAGTGTGTGGCATCACCATAACACCTAGGCAGCAGGCCCGATGTCTTGGGGTTATTCTAGACTCTGATCTGACCTTCACCCCATATATCCAATCCCTTGCCCGCTCCTGTCACTTGCACCTCAAGAACATCTCCAGAATCCGTCCTTTTCTCACTGTGGAAACAGCTCAAACTCTCATTGTTGCTCTTATTCATTCTCGTCTTGACTACTGTAACTCCTTGCTTATCGGTCTCCCTCTCTGTAAACTCTCCCCTCTCCAATCTATCCTGAATGCAGCAGCCAGGCTTGTCTTTCTCTCCAGCCGCTATACTGATGCCTCTACCCTGTGTCAGTCACTGCACTGGTTGCCCATCCAGTACAGAATACAGCATAAACTAATCACTCTCACTCATAAAGCTCTCCACAGTGCTGCACCCCCATACCTCTCCTCCCTCATCTCTGTCTACCACCCTGCCCGCTCTCTCCGCTCAGCTACGGACATCAAACTACAGACTACAATCATCCGAACCTCCCATGCCCGTCTTCAAGATTTTGCACGTGCTGCACCCATTCTCTGGAACATCCTACCACGTACCATCAGGCACAATCCCAGCCTTCGCAGTTTTAAGAGTGTCCTGAAAACACATCTTCTCAGGCAGGCCTACCAAAACCACTAATTGTTAACCCCCACCTTCTATCACACACATTTGTCACTCCCTACACTAGGGCACTCACAGGCACTTATCTGTATATAGATGTACAGTCATGGTGGCAGGTTCACCAAATTTTTATGTAAACCTCCCCATATTTATAAAGCATGGCTGGGCCATTGTAAATTTAGCACTTCTCCCCCTCTGTTTCCCCCAGGCACCCTCTTAGATTGTAAGCTCTTGCGAGCAGGGCCCTCACACCTTGTGTCTCACCTGTAAGTAGCTTTCACTGTGTTTTGTCTGTGTTTTGTTTGTAATTATACCCTCTACATTGTAAAGTGCTGCGAAATATGTTGGCACTATATAAATAAAGATTATTATTATTATTATTATTATTATTATTATTATTATTATTACTACAGGTCCTATTATAAAAAAATGTTGTTTCTAACAGACATTTGTTCCTCACAATTGTCAAAAGTGGCTCATGGGTCATGTTTTGAATTTTTTTGGGCATTTTGCTGTGACATGCAGCTATACTACAGGTCCTATTATAAAAAAATGTTGTTTCTAACAGACATTTGTTCTTCACAATTTTCAAGGGTGATGGTGCTGTCAGAAACAGGAATAGGTAGGACACTGTTAATGGACACATATTTGCAAAATGACTTGTTTTTGCAAGATCTTTAACATAGCTATCAATCCCTGTATGAGACAACCCATTTAATACAATTAAAAAAGAGAAACAAAGACATGGTGGGATTCCATCCTATTTTAAAAATTGTGTTTTCTAGAATTAAACTACTAAAAAACTTGCATGTACAAAATAGCTGGTAAAAAAATTCCTCTGAATTGTACAAGGGAGGTACAGGAAAACTTGACCAGATGTAGGTTATTCAGAGGACATGGAGTATGGTGCACGGACAGAGAACAAAGTACAGAGACAATTTCCTCCAGCACTTTGAGTAAAATGAGAAAAAGAATGCCAAGAAAAAGGGCACCTGGGTGGAACAGGAGCGTTAACCACCAGTATTTCCAAGTGAAGCTCAATTGGTCCGCAATTGAGCTACCCAGGACAGAGACAGTATATGTCCAGTGAAACTCAAATGGTGGTTGAAAGACTCCTTTTTCCGGCACTTTTTAATCTGGGGTCATGCAGGTTTGGGGCTCATGCTGTGGCCCAGGACAGGGATAGTCAATGTCCAGTTCAACTAAAATGGTGGTTGAAAGACTCCTTTTTCCGGCACTTTTTAAATGTGGGGGTCATGCAGGTTTGGGGTTCATGCTGTGGCCCAGGACAGGTATAGTCATTGTCCAGTGAAACTAAAATAGTGGTTGAAAGACTCCTTTTTCCGGCACTTTTTAATCTGGGGTCATGCAGGTTTGTGGCTCATGCTGTGGCCCAGGACAGGTATAGTCAATGTCCAGTGAAACTAAAATGGTGGTTGAAAGACTCCTTTTTCCGGCACTTTTTAATCTGGGGGTCATGCCGGTTTGGGGCTCATGCTGTGGCCCAGGACAGGTATAGTCAATGTCCAGTGAAACTAAAATGGTGGTTGAAAGACTCCTTTTTCCGGCACTTTTTAATCTTAGGTCATGCAGGTTTGGGGCTCATGCTGTGGCCCAGGACAGGTATAGTCAATGTCCAGTGAAACTAAAATGGTGGTTGAAAGACTCCTTTTCCCAGCACTTTTTAATCTGTGGGTCAGACAGGTTTAATGGTCATACTGCGGTACAGGACAGTTATAGTTAATGTCCAGTTCAACTAAAATGGTGGTTGAAAGACTCCTTTTTCCGGCACTTTTTAAATCTGTGGGTCATGCAGGTTTGGGGCTCATGCTGCATTCAAGGACAGGGATATTCAATGTCCAGTTCAAGTAAAAAGATGTTTTAAATCATACTGCCTTCTGGCACTTTTTAATTTGTGAGTCATGCAGGTTAAAGGCTTATGCTGTGGTGCAAGACAGGGATAGTGAATGGTGTGTGATTTTTCTTCTGTGGCTTTTATAACCTAAGTGTGTTGCCTAAGATGTAGCACGTATCCATTTGACTGTTGTGGATGTTAATTCCAGCTTCTCCAGCCCTGTTTGGGTGTAAGAATGAAGGTGTTGTTGCTCTCCCATAGACTTTAATGGTCATCGATCATAATCTACTATCGACTATCGACTGTCTTGTCGATGATGGTCGACTATCGACCATCGACCGATGTCGATGGCCAACGTAATCGCTCAACACTAATCCTGAGTATAGTAACACTTCACAGCTGCCCTGTGTCTGTTCTGACAGGGTCTGTTTGTTGCTGGAGATGTGCAGATTTGTATGCTGAGCAGGGGGTATAGGAACACTTACATCCCTCCTGCTCTGCTATTAGCATACACAGCTTCACAGACCTCTGGCTCCACACTCATAGATAACCCCTTTCTCTATGTCTCCGTGGAGCTAACAATACAGCTGATCCAGGAGCCTGGAACAGACCTAGGCAGGCACACACAGGGTTAACTCTGGCAGCAAACCCCCTGCCCCCCCCCAGCTGTATAGAAGTTATGGAGGAGAGCTGTATGTGTGCTGGGGGGAGGGGGGAAGAGGGAGGAGAAGAGGCAGACAAGAAGCACGCCCCTGAATTCAACTGCCAGGCACAGAGATAGGCTGAAAGCTTGTAATGAGACAACTCCTTTAATTCTTGCTCTTTCACTCATCTTTTGGAGGAAGCTCTTGCAAAATTAAATGTTACGGTTAAAATGGAGGATTTCCTGGAGGTGATTAGGGATCTGCCAAATGGTTTCAGGTCCTGATGGCCTTACTTATTTATATTACAAGACATTTTATCCTGAGTTGGCCCCTTGCATGCTTTGTCTGTTTAATTCCTTTTTAAATTCCTAGCTCCATGTCTCATTCCCATCTCACCCTTTTCCCTAAGCACGGAAGTATCCTTTAGATTATGAAAGCTGTAGGCCAATAGCACTTTTAAATTCAGACTTAAAGGTCTTTACAAAACTAATGGATAATAGGTTGAATTACTGGCTTCCCCACTTGGTCCATAAGGATTAGGTAGGGTTTGGTCCCTGTTATCACGGAGGAGACAACACCAGACAGGCCATTACCCTAATTAATGTTGTAAATACCCAAAGAGAGGAGGCCTTACTCCTTAGCTTAGAAGAAGAAGTCTATGATCTTATGAAGTCTATGATCTGCTTGGCTGGCCTTTTATGTTTGAAACTCTCAAGTCATAGGGGATAATGGTAGTTTTCTGACAGCCCTCCAAGGCTTTGGAAAGCTCTCTGGCTATTAGGTTAGTATGTTAAAGACAGAGACACTTCCACTTAATGTCAACCCTTCCATGTTAACTACTCTTTGGGCTAATTTTCCTTATAAATGGTCTTTTTTGCTGAAATATTTAGGGGTATATTTTAACACCAACATACTTATATGTCCTTATAGAAGGCAAACTTATCACCACTTTTTCAAGAGATTAGAGGGCTGCTTTCTTGGTGGCATTCTTTGCCAATGTTATTTTTTGGTAAAATTGTTTCTGTGAAAATGTCCTTACTACCGATACTATTATACATATTCAAAAGAATTCTGGTACCTGTTCAAATTATCAAACTAAAATCTTTACAAGTGCAGCCTTCAGGTTAGTTTGGGCCCATGGACGACATAGGGTAGCATGTGAAATTCTATTGAGAGATTCTAATGGTAAGTAAAGGGAGGAGGATTGACTGCTCCCAATTATTTAAAATACTACTGGGCTACCCATTTGCACTGTATTCCAGCTTGGTGTACCCTACTGGTATACACCAAATGGATGGAGATTGAAAAACTCTGGACTTTTAGAACCTATAGCTTTTACCAGAAGTATTTGAATTTACTGCAAGTCTTAATTTACTCTTGCCTCTAAAGCCTCCTCTTTGACCTCCTTCTTATGTATGCCTTTACTTCTGGCAAGTAATACATGTCCATTTGTTTTACTATAGCACATTTTAGAACCCAAGATTTATCCCTTTTCCAGAACTTCAAAGTACATTCAATCTCACTTCCAGGGAACAATTTTCTAATTTGCAAATTACAAGCTTTCGCAAACTTGAGCTGTTGGTCTATTTTACAGCTTCAAATCTAGGGGTGAATCTCTTCTCTCAGTAGGTGTGCCTCTCCTGCCAGGAGACGTGTCTCCCCCACTGAAGAGTTGTGACATCATCATTCTGCGTGTGCAGTGGAAGGTAGAGGATGTTAGCTCTGCAGCCCTTCTGCATGCTTCTCATGGCTGCAGAGCCATTAGCTCCAGGTTCCACAGGCTTCTTGTAACCAGAACACTTGCACTGCTGCCACCAGAACCCCTGCATTGCTGTAAACAGTTATACATACAGTCTGAACTGATGAAACAAATGTGAGGAATGCACTCTGACCCCCCCCCCCTCCTCCTACCTCTCTTATCAGGCAGGAGGTAGGGGGGAGAGACTGTATAAGGCTTTGTTATTTGGGGAAAGAGAGTGAATCTAGCAGCTACAGACCTAGTAACTGCAGACTTTCTTCACTACAAATTCATGCTTAGGACTTACCACACTGCCCTTCACTGTGCCAAACAAAAATAATTCACCTCCCTCATCTCAACATTACACAACAACCCAAAACGCCTGTTTGATACTTTTCACTCTCTCCTCAAGCCTAAAGCTCAGACCCCTATAACTGACCTCTGTGCTGCAGACCTGGCTACTCACTTCAAAGACAAAATTTACAGTATCCGGCAAAACATTGCATCTCAATCCCCAAGTAATACCCATCCTGTCCCTCCCTGCATGTCCTCTAATCTGCTCTCAGCTCTTGACCTGAAGACAGAGGAAGAAGTATCCAGGCTTCTCTTGTCTGCTCATCCCACCACCTGCTCTAGTGAAACCATTCCCTGCCACCTCATCCAGTCCATTTCTCCAGTTGTCCTCTCTCACCTTACTGCAATCTTCCACCTCTCTTTCTATTGTGATCTTTCTATCTTCCTTTAAACCCCATCATAACCCCTTTACTAAAAAAGTCACTCTGGACCCGTCCTGCGCTGCTAATTACCGACCAGTCTCTAACCTGCCATTTATCTCTAAACTACTGCAACACTTGGTCTACTCTCTACCTAATCCGCACTTTCTCTGCTAACTCTCTTCTCGATCCTCTACAATCAGGTTTCCGTACCCTATACTCCACAGAAATTGCTCTAGCTAAAGTCTCTAATGATCTCCTCACAGCTAACTCACAGGGCAACTACTCGTTGTTGCTACTTCTAGATCTCTCTGCAGCATTTGATATCGTGAATCACCACCTTTGCCTCAGCATGCTCAGCGCCATTGGCCTCCAGGATGCTGCTCTCTCTTTGTTTTCATCCTACCTCTCTGACCGCTTCTTCAGTGTCTCATTTGCAGGTTCTACCTACTCTCCTCTTCCTCTTGCTGTTGGAGTTCCTCAGGGATTGGTTCTTGGACCTCTCCTCTTTTCACTTTACATAGTCCCCGTTGGACAAACCATCAGCAGATTTGGCTTCCAGTACCATCTCTATGCTGATGACACTCAACTATACACATCCTTCCGAGACATCACTCCTGCCCTGCTACAATACACTAGTGACTGACCGCTGTCTCAGACATAATGTCCTCTCTCCATCTGAAACTAAACCTCACTAAAACTGAACTTCTTGTCTTTCCGCCATCTTCTAACCAACCCCAATCTGCTATTTCTGCCTCAGTGTATGGTACCACCATAACTCCTAGGCAGCAGGCCCTCTGTCTAGGGGTTATACTAGATTCTGATCTGTCTTTTACCCCTATATCAAATATCTTGCCCGCTCCTGTCACCTGCACTTCAAGAACATCTCCAGAATCTGTCTCTTTCTCACTTTGGAAATAACTCAAACCCTCATTGTTGATCTTATTCTTTCTCGTCTTGACTACTCCAACTCCTTGCTTATTGGGCTCCCTCTCTGTAAACTCTCCCTTCTCCAATCTGTCCTGAATGCAGCAGCCAGGCTTGTCTTTCTTTACAGCTGCTATACTGATGCCTCTACCCTGTGTCACTTGCTGCATTGGTTGCCCATCCAGTACAGAATACAGCACAAACTAATCACTCTCACCCGTAAAGATCTCCACAGTGCTGCACTGCTGCACCACCCTCCATCTCCTCCCTCATCTCTGTCTACCACCCTACCTAGTCTCTCTGCTCTGCTGATGATGTTAGATTACATGCCTGAATCATCCGAACCTCCCATGTCCATCTCCAAGATTTTACACATTCTGCACCAGTTCTCCCACTCACAACCCTCAAAGTTTTAAGAGTGCCTTGATAACACAATTTCTCAGTCTGGCCTACCAAAATCCCTAATTGCTAACCCCCACCTGCTATCAAACATATCTGTCACTCCCTACACTAGGACACTCACAGACACTTATCTGTATATAGATGGACTGTCAGGATGGCAGGGTCACCCAACTTTTATGTAAACCACCTCATATTTATGGAACATGGCTGGACCATTGTAAACTTAGCATTTCTTACCCTTCGTCTCACCCATACACCCTTATAGATTGTAAGCTCTTGCAAGCAGGGCCCTTGCACCTCGTGTCTCATCTGTAAGTATTTTTTAATGTGTAATGTTTGTACTTATACCCTCTAAATTGTAAAGTGCTGCAGAATATATTGACGCTATATAAAGATTAAAATTATTATTATTAGGCACATGAAATGACCAAAAAAAACACAATTTGGGCGTTTTTTATTTTTTTCTTCTACGGTGTCCAACGTACAGAATAAATGATGTTATATTTTAATAGATCAGACTTCTCCAGAAACGAAAATGCCAATTATGTGCAATGTTTTATTTTTTTTATGTCCAGGAAGTAATAGAGCCCTTAACATGGCATCTATGGGAGCCTTCATTCTGCTTCCAGCTTCCATAAAAATGGATCGGCACTCCACAATCACACTGCGGGGGGTCATGAACAGAGTAAAAAACAGTAGGAGAAATGTTTCTCTTTCATTTAGATGCTGCAGCCGTAATCACCACAACTTCAAAATGGTTGAACAGCAGGGATTGCAGCTGGCTTTATTTCCTGCTGTTAGCAATGGATGTCAGCTACAATTAGCAACTGGCACTCATCCTTACTGAGTAAGCCCACTACATAGGACGTTACCGACAATAGGATGTACCCATATGTCCATTGTCGGTAAGGTGTTAATGTAACCTTACAAGTAAGGCAATTGGTAAAATATGGCTACATATAATTAAAAAGGTGAAGAATACAAAGAGCATTACCTCAAAACAACATATCAGCAAATCAGAGACAATTAATACTGTTTGGCATCCTGAATTATTCTGCACTTGCACCAGATGAGAAATATGCGCATGCGTCCCCATCAGAAGCAAGAGGGACCCATACAATATTAGGCATATACTTTTATTGCTGTGACTGATCAGTACATGTGAACATTGTGTATACCTACCTCAAATTTTCCTGCTTTTAGTTGGCTTACCAATGATAGCATGTCTGTTCTTTGGATACCAGAAAAAGACAAACAATTCTGTTACGCTATGCTAGCAATGTCTAAGCTATCTCAGAGGAAGACAAAATCCACCTGTTCAAATACATACACAATTTGTTATCTTAAATATTTATAATTTTATATCTGCATAGAAAATATGTATACCTCACTGCTCTGGGGCTGAGAGTTTCAAAGCATACATATTGCTATGCTTTCAAAAGCACTTCTTATGTAAATGTAAACATTGTCTCTTCAGTTAGATACTATTAAGACAATTTGATGTCTTTCATGTTAAATGAAACCAATTTGAAAATGAAATTTAAATGATTTACTTCTAAACTTTCAATTCTGAAGACATAACATTAAAGAAAATGTATCATCCAAAAAGAAACTATTGTTTAGATGTTATGTTCACAGAGGTAATATCTTTATTGTAAAGATGGAGGTAGATTATACAGGATCACATTATTGACAAAAGGTGATGTACACAGTTTCCCTCGTCACCCTTCCCGCACTTTGTTCTTAGCACAGGTCACATTGCATGGCCACAGAAGCCTCCTCTTAAAAGTGAAGATATTTTCTAGGGTTTATGATGTTTCTTATGTTCATGTAATTGCTGTAGCTGCAACTCTCTGAAAAGCTATTTACAGCTCAGAGCAGCAACTCAGACAATATTGCTGGTCTATTATCATGAAAATAAAAAGAAAAGTACATACAATCAGAAAATAAAACACGCTGTATAATACCAGTATGTCATTTTAATTAGCAAAAATCATCCCGTTCACTTCATACTTAACTGTGGAGTCTTTAAGATGCTCCCTCAAGTAAATGACTCCCACAACAGAAATAAAAATATTCGTAAGTACTGTATTTGTTATTTATTTTACCAATAGAATTCTGAGAAGAGAAATCAGCAGGGAAAGTTTATTAATGATGAATAATAATTCAATGGCAAAATGAAGGGCTATAGCTTACAGTGACACAGTAAAACAGTGCCCACAGCGCATTTGTAAAGTAACTTAGAATGAAGTGGTCAGAGGCGCTTCATAGGTACATTACAAATCTACAATATCATATGGATATCTAGGAATATAGATTTTTATAGATAAACATGGCAAAATTCTCGTGGGCCTCATTTTTCACCAAAAAGACCCTCTATTCCCTGAGACATTTTTCGTTAAACTACTCTGGGCCCAGGACAAGTAGTAACTGTTTTTTCCAAGGCTTCTTATTTGAATCACTTTGGCTAAGGAGCTCAATAGAAGGTTCCCCCCACCAGAGAGTGAAACGCGTCGGTGTAGATATTGGAGTATCACCTTATGTTTTTTATTTGAAAAATGGCAAAATGGGATGATTTGAAAATTATGTATGTATATATATATTTATATATATGACTAGGCTATGACTAGGGGTGGCTACAACACCAGAATACTTTTGAGTCTGGAGAGGAGACATGCTGGGTAACCAGTAGGTCTGTCACACCTGGTGCTGAGATACTTAAAAAGTGATAGGGAGTACTATCACTCAGACGAGCAGGTTTTTGTTTTGTTGTACATGCCTTGCACTTGTTTCATAATTTTAAATTTTATATAATTTTATTAAAATATATATATATCTATATTATATATTTATTTTATATATATTTTATATATTGTAAAGGGGTTTTGTTCCAATGGCAGGCTTACCAACAGGACCACCAGTCTATTTTTTTGGGAAACAACGGGTGCGTTTTATTTGGGTTGGCATTTCCCTTTTTCCAACAACCAAGCAAACAAAAAAAAAACAAAAAAAAAAAAAGCTTACTTCAGCCACACCCCGGTGTCCCCCACAAGGGTTTTAGGCGCAAAAAACCCGGCACCCATCGGCCCGGCCAAATCTGTATGGGCCACCGGGTCTCACCCCTTTCCGGGGGTTGGGGGTAAGGGGGACAGCTCCTTGGGGAAAGGACCTTAGAGCTTCCCCCAAACCTCCCGGTGGTTACTCTTAGGTAATAGAAGGGAATGAAAAAACAAAAGTTTTACTGATCCCAAAAGGGTTACATTGGCCAATTTCCCAAACTACGGCCTGGATCCCGGAAATGGGAGGAAGTCATCCCACCCCACTCCTTTTGACCCGTCCCAGGGGGAAAGGGCGACCCCAAGGGCTTGTTTCTGTTGCAGCCAAAAAAACCTTTAAACCTTTTAAACGTTTTTTCCCGGGGGGTAAATGGGCCCGGGTGACCAAAGAATTTTGACCTTCACTTTCCACCAAAAACCAGGAAATTTTTGGGTTTTGGGACATATTCCCCATCTAATTCCCCCCAAACCCCTTTTGCCTTTTCCCACAATTCCCCCCCCCCCCCCTGCCCCCAAAGAGGGAGTTTGGGCCCTGTAGCCAAACAAGCAGTGAATCCTTGAGGGGGGATCAGCAATTTCCCTTTCAATTTCCCCGGCCTAAAGGTCAACCAAACAAAGTTGAAGTCTTGTAGGGCAGAAGCCATCCCCGTGGGCTCGAGCATTTTTCCCCTTTTTTTTTTTAGCCCCCACCTGGAGAGGGGGAAAGATTTCCCGGGCACCTAATTTTAAAATTTGCGCCCCCCAAAAAATTTGTTTCCCGAAGAGAATTTCCCGGGCCCACTTTATGGGGTAAAAAAAATCCTTCTCCCAAAGATGAATAATTTTGTCTGCCCGGGGGGTAACTTCCTACTTTAGATTGGTGAAAAAGGGATGTTTCCCTCCATTTTTCTATTTGGGAAATTAAGCTCCCCGAAACCCCCATTGGACGCGGGCCCTCTGGGACGACAAAAATTTCCCCGGGGGAAGTTTGGGCCAAATTTCCCCCTGGCTGTTTGGGAAAAAAAAGGTTGGGTTTTTAGCTCGGGGGCCCTTCAGCCTTGGGGAACCCCTTTTTTTCATGGCTTGACTTTTTCCCCCCCTTTTTTCAAATTTGGGCAGGGGTTACGCCCATCTCTGAAAAAACCTGGGGGGTAAAACCTCCCCGTTTGCTACCCCACAATTTCCCAAAAAATGCCCTGAAATGTTTTTTTTTGTCCTGGGCCCAAAACCCCGTTTGAAAAGGGCCTCAAACCCTTTTTTTTTTCAAATTTGGGTTTTTTTCCCCCTTTTTCCCCCTAGGGACCCCCCAAATACCGGGGCCTTTTTACCATTCCCAATGGCCCCACTTGCTGGGGGTTTATTGTGAAGCCCGCCCTCCTTAATTTCGTCCAAAGGGAAAATTGGACTTTAGGGAGGTGATTCCCAGTTTATTATGAAAATGACAATTTTATCGAGAAAAAGCGGCTGGTTTTCCCAGTGGGGGGGGTAAAAAACCCCATCCCTCGCCCTTGAAAAAAATTGGGGGGGGTTTCCCTTTCAAACCGAAAATGGCTTCCGGATGTAGTGGAAAGCCCCTCAGGGGTGGGAAAAAAGCTGTTTTTTTCCCCGCCCCCTTTGACAAGGGAATCTGCAGTTTTCCCTTTTGGGGAGATCTAGGGTGTGAAATTTTAAAAGGAAAAGGCCCCCTCTCTCTATTTGTTCATCCCCCGGGGCCCTGGGGTAGGCCTCTACCCCTTTGGGTATTTTGTTTAATTTGCGGGTAATCATTACAAAACCCCCACTCTCCTTCGGTTTTGGGCCAGCACAATAGGACTTGACCACCCCCTTTTTAGATTCCCCGATCCTCCCAGGCTTTTTTATTCTTTGTACCTTTTTTAGCTATTACCCCCTCGGCGGGGTTAAAAGGAAACCTATTTTGGTTTTTAAAATTTTTCCCCCGGGGATGTGGCTCTGTAAGATCTCATGTTCTATTTCCCCCTTTGGGGGACCTGGGGGAAACTGTGAAAGATCCCTATTCTGTTCCGCAATTGCTTGGGATGTGTTTCTGGGGGAAAACGACAGGGTCTCTGCAATTCTTACCCCCTCCAGAATAAAGTTTGTTTTGGGGGCCAGTGTGGGGAAAAGGGGGGTTTCCCGGGGTCCTTTTCCTTTCCCGGGGTTTTAAACAAATTTATGTGGTTTAAAAAAGGTAGGGTTTTCTCCTGCCCCGGTTTTGGGGCACCCGTTTGGGTTTTCTCACCTCCCTTTTTCCCCTTTTGTATGGCCCCTTTTCCCTTTTTCGAGAAATTTGCTCTTCTTTAACCTTTGGAAACCCCCAAACCAAACCCGAACCTTTTTGTCCCTGGGCTGAAAATTTTTTCTGGGGGACGGGCCCAAACCCCCATTATTTGACCCTGGAAATTGGGGCCCCCCCTTTTAGCTTTTTCAAAAAGATTTTTCTCCTTTCCCCAAAGGGAAAATTTTCCCCCGGGCGGATTTCCCCTTTTTCCCGCATTCCTTTTTCGACATGTCTATTACGCTCCTTTAGGGGTGGGGTTTTTATTCTCCCCGGTCTCCTTTGGCGGGGTGTCTAAAAGGGCCCCGGGGAATTGCCCTACCAAACAAAAAATTTTGGGGAAAGGGGGAGAAAATTTGTAGAAACTAGGGGCTTTTCCCCATATAAAAAAAAAAAAAAAAAAAAAAAAAAATGGAAAAGGGGAGCAGGGTAAACCCCAGGGGCCTTTTTGCCAAAATTTTTCGACCACCCTTTTCAAATGACCTTTTGGGGTTTGTTAAATCTCTCCCACTAGGCCATCGGTTTTAGGGTGGTTAAAACCCCGGGGGTAAAGGTTTGCTGGGGTTTACCCCTTTTAATTTTTTTCCCTTTTTCAGAGGTCCCCTTGGGGTTAAACCCCCAGGCCCCTTTTTAAAATTGGGGGGTCCCCGGTCAGGATCTCTTTTGGTATTCCAGTCGGGAAAATTTTGTGGAACAATCCCTGGCGGGTTTCACTTGGAGGGAAATGTTCTGAAGGGGGGACTGCTTCGGGGTTAACCTGGTGGGTTGTTTTAAAAAAAGAACCCCGTATATAAAGGTGGGCCCCTAGTGGGACTTTTCTTTAAACCCAGCCTTTTTCCAGATCCATGGGGGAATCCTTTTCCCAAAAAGGGAACCCCAATTTATAGGGGAGGGGGTTTTTTAGAAAGGGCTGCCGGGGGTGGGGTTTACTGGGGGGAAAAGGGGGATCTGACCAACCCCGGGGAAGATTGGGGAAGTTTAAACCCGGGGCCTCCCCGGGAGCACCCTGGCCAGTAGAACCTTGGAAAGGTCCCCCTTTTTATTTGTTTTATTGCTCCCCAAATTTGGCCCCCCAGGTTTTGGGAATGTGCCAGATTTTCACCATGGCTATAAGCTTTTGGCACAAGAAAATGTTCCACCAGTTCCTCCCCCAATTTTTGTTATTCGATACAAGGTCCCCCCTTCATGGCAAGGGGGTTTGGGGAACCCCTTTTTCATCAACCCCTTTGGGGGTTTTTGGGATACTTTCCCTTTATGCCAACCCATTTATTAAAGGGGCCCCCCCTTTTTTGGGGCTCATTCCCTGAGTTGGGGTTTCCCCTTGACAAAATTTTTAAGGGGATGACCACCCCCAGGAAAAGTAGAATCCCCTTTGGGTCACCTACCAGAAACCCTTAGGGGAAAAAAACGGGGAAAGCCCTCCGGGGCCGCATGTTTTTGGTGGCCAAAACCTCCTGCGTGGAACCCCAGGGGGGTACCACGGAGGGGCCCAAAAAAGGTTCCCCAAGAAAAATTTTGGGCAATCCCCGGCCCAAAAAAATAAAGGAAAGCCCTTAACCCAGGGCACGCCCCAAACCCGAAAGTGAAACCGGTTTTCCCAAACCCCCTTTTTCTCCGGTTTGGGCTTTTGGGCTACCGGGGAATTTTTTGGTATTTCCCCCATGTATACACAAGACCCCCCCCCGGGAAACTCGGGGGGGAAGGGGGGAAATTCGTAAACCGGCTCCCTTTAGGGGCCAAGCAGGGGCCAGTGGGCTGGGGTTATTTTTCCCCCCTTTTCAGGTAAATTTCGACGACCCTGCCCCAATGAGTGGGCCCTGGAAGCCAGCATCCCCTTTTAGCCCCCACATTGGTTTGTTTAAGGGAGACGGGGGCGATGTGATTGGGCCCTGCCCTTCCCCAAAAACCTGTCCCCTGGGGGAACAGGGGTTTTTAAATCGCCGAAATTTTTCCCGTCCAACACCTGGGCCCTTTTGGGGGGTCCCCCCGGGGGGAATTTTTTGGGGGTACCTTTCTTTTTGGTTTTCTGGAAAAGCATCCCTTTGGGAATCACCAAAAAAATTTGGGGAGGGGGGGTAAGGCCCCGGGGGCAACCAATTTGAAATTTTTTCCCCCGCATGGTATCGTTCCAAAATAGGTCCCCCTAAGTTTATTTTGCCGGGGCTTTGGGGGTTGGGCCCCGTGCGACCCAACAAATGAAAACCCCCTGGGGTTTTGAGGGGTGGGGACAAAAGGTCTTTTCCCAAAAAACGGCCGGGGTCACCCTTTGGGGCCGGGGGGTAAATTTTTTCATGTTTCAGCCCCTTTTTTTTGGACCAGAAAGCAAAGGGGGTTTAAACATTTTTGGAAACCTTGGGGGGCATTTTTCCCCAAACTGTTTCCCCCAGTCATGCACCCTTTTGGGGCAAACCCCAAAAAGTCACCGGTTTTCGCCCAAGTTGGGGGCCCCCAGAATTTTTTTCTTTTAGTTTCCCTACTCCCGGGCTCCTGGGATTGCAGATGTTTTGTTTGTTTCTGGGGGTTCCCCCGTGAGAAAAAGGGGCCAAGGGGCCTCAGCCCAAGTTCAGCAGGGGGGGAACCCTTTTGCGCTCTTCAAAAACCCTTCGAATTTCTGCGAGGAATGCTTCCACCCTCATCCCCCAGGGTCATTTCTGGAGGCCTCTCTGACGGGGCCCAAACCGCCCCTGGTCGCCATTTATGGCTATGCATGGCAGGGATAGCAGGGGTTTTCTTGGCCCGAACAGCTTCAGGGCAAACAGGGCCATCTGCTGGGTTAGGCGTGATTAGTCTCCCGCTGTCCCTCACAGACTTGCATGAGCCTGGCTGCTTGGGTTTTGCCCGTATGAAAAGGGGTTTTAAGGTTTCCCCCAAAACTTTCTGCCGGTCTTTAAATGGGCTTCCCCTTTAAGCCAGGACATGAAGCCAGGATTTTTGCCGCATCCGAATTGTAGGGGATTAGTCCCCAAAGGCAGGGTTACACAAACAGGGGCCCCCCAGTCTATATTTGTTTCAAACAACGGGTGCGTTTATTGGGTTGGAAACCCTTTCTCCAAAAACAAAAAAAAAACAAAAAAAAAAAAAAAAAAGGGGTTACTTCAAACTTAAAACCCCGGTGTTCACCAAAAGTCTTTAGGGCAAAACCCCCTGGCACCTATCGCAGGGAAGTCTGTATGGCCCACCGGGCTTCCCTTTCCGGCGTGGTTTTAAAGGGATAGCTCCCTTGGGAAAAAAACCCTTTGAGCTTCCCCCAGCCTCCCGGTGGTTACTCTCTGGTAAAAAGAAGGGGGTGAAAAAACAAAATAGTCACCCGTCTCCCGGCTTACTTTTGGGCCCTCCCAAACTCCGGCCCGGATCCCCGGTTTGGGGGCCCGTCACCCACCCCACTCTTTGAATGCCCCAGTGAAGGCCCACCCAGACTTCTTTCTGTTGCAGCCAAACTAACTTTAAAAAGGGAAACCCGTGGCCTTAAAGCCCCTGACCCCAGAATTTTTGACCCCTTTACTCCCCCCAAAGGCCCGGAATTTGGTGGCAAATTTTCTCCCATTTTATCAAAGGCCCTTTTGCCTTCCTACAATAGTAAATAATATATAATATAAAAATATATATATATATATATATAAAATTTTATATATTATATTTATTTATTATATATATATACACTTTAACACATTTTTTTTTAATTTAAATTTAGGGCCCCCTTTTTTTTGGGGAGGGGGTACAAAATATTGGGCCCAGGGTGGAATTTTTTAAAAAAAGGCATAACAGCGGTGAAAAACCTTTACCCTCCCGGGGGGGGTCCCGTTTGGAAAATGAGGAATGGGTGCACAAACACCGTTTCTATTCATTTAGACCCCTTTATTTTATTTGCCTTTCCCCTTTTCCCGTCCCCTATGACGTACTCATACCACTGGATTTTCCCCTTAAAAATTTAAACAAATTGGGGGGTGAAAAATTTTTAAATTTGACTTTTTTTGCAGATTTAAACTTTGTATCCATTATTCACTGGAACATGGTAAACGGTAACAGTGAAATGCAACTCAACATTGATTCCTCCAATTCTACCATTTTAAGAGATATCCTATATGTGGCCCTAGTGTACCACAAGCCTCAGAGTAGGAGGAGCACCTATTGAACTTTGGGGTCTTATTTTTATTAGAATTTTGTTTAGGTTTCATTTCAGATTTGGGGACAGAGGTGCTAAAACTTAATAATAAATAAACACTCCAAAAAAGGCTCCATATTGGAATTTAGACTCTTTAAAGAGTATTTCCAAGAGTGTAGTGGGTATATTGACCCTATAGGTGTTTCACACATTTTTTAGTGTTAGGCTGTGAAAATGAAAAAACATTTTTTTTCAACAATCTGCAATTTTAGCTGAAAATGTTTCATTTTTCAAGAATTCCTGGAAAACAATCACCCCAAAATTTGTTCGGCAATACCATATATGTGGGTGTACAATTTTGTTTGGGCGCATGGATACAAGGGAGGGATGGCTGTTTGGCTTTTTGAGTGCAGATTTTGTTTGGTGCCATGTCGCATTTGCAAAGCTCCCAAAGTACCAGAACAGCTGAAACCTTAAAGAATACAACACCACTCAGGAAACTTATCTAAGGGTGTATTATGTATTTTGGGCCCACTGGTGTTCCAAAGTTTTTTTAGCAAAGGACATGAAAATGGGGGGGGGGGGAATGCAGTTCCACTGATTTTTTAACTTCGTTTTTACAGTGTAGGCCATGTGGTATAAATGACATGATAACTTGCAGTCGATGCTTTGTAGTCAATACAATTACATATAATTTTTTATGCTTTATTACTTGTACACAATAGAAATGAGTTCCTAAAAAATTAAATTTTTATGTCGTCATCGTCTGACAGCCATAACTTTTTTTATTTTTCTGTATATGGAACTGATTAATGGCTTGTTTTATTGCAGGATGATTAGCCATTTTCATTAGTACCAATATAGGGTTGATATTAGGGAAGAGCGAATCGATTCTAATGAAGTGGAATTCGTTTAGCCAAAGTTCATGGCGATTCGTGGTAACGAATCGTCTTTTTTTCGAAAATGGCCGTGAACACATGGCGTGACATGGGGCAGAGAACTATGGGAGGAAGAAACGAACACCCTCAATGACATGTGCAGACATGCAGCCAATCAGCAGCCAGCCAGCTTCTGTGACGTCATAGCCCTATGAATATGGCAGCCATGTTTAATTCTGCCACTCCACACTTTATCTCCGAAGCACAAGTGCCTATTTGTAGCAGCACTACATTGAACTTTGTGCAAAATACTTCCGATTTTTAAGCTACTGTTCTTGAATCGGTGTTTTTTATTTTGGGATATTGCAATTAGAGATGGGCGAATTGAGTCTAACGAAGTGGACTTCATTTAGAATTTCAGGAAAAGTTTTTGTTTTTTTATGCAGTAAGAAACAGCGTTTTACAAGCCACATAACAGTTAATTTTTTGCTGCTCATTTCTTTGCGCAATTTATATCCCAAAGGGTTTTCTTAAGCGTGTTTGTGCTATTGTAGTCAGTAAAAGAAACGGTGTTTTTCAACGCCAAAGACAAAATTTTTCCTGTTGCTTCCTGTAGCATAATTTATATCTGAAGGTTAATTACGAGTGTTTTTGCTTTTTTAGTCAGTAAAAGAAATGGCGTTTTAACACGACACATACCAGTTAATTTTTTGCTGCTCATTTATTTTGCGCAATTTATATCCAAGGGTTAATTAAGCAAAGTTTGTGCTATTGTAGTCAGTAAAATAAACGGTGTTTTTCAACGCTAAAGATGAGGAAATTTTTCCTGGTGATTCCTCTAGCATAATTTATATCCGAAGGTTAATTAAACATGTTTCTGCTATTGAAGTCAGTAAAATAAACGATGTTTTTCAACGCCAAAGACAAAAATTTTCCTGTTGATTCCCGTAGCATAATGTATATCCGAAGGTTAACTAAGCGTGTTTGTGCTATTGTAATCAGTAAAAACACAGTGTTTTTCAACGCCAAAGATGAGGAAATTTTTCCTGGTGATTCCTGTAGCATAATTTATATCCGAAGGTTAATTAAGCGTGTTTGTGCTATTGTAGTCAGTAAAATAAACGGTGTTTTTCAACGCCAAAGATGAAATTTTTGCTGTTCATTCCTGTAGCATAATTTCTATCAGAAGGTTAATTAAGCGTGTTTCTGCTTTTGTAGTCAGTAAAATAAACAGTGTTTTTCAACGCCAAAGACGACATTTTTCCTCTAGCATAATTTATATCCGAAGGTTAATTAAGCATGTTTCTGCTTATGTATCAAAATACAAGGCGTTTTAACATTTCCACATACGAGTTTTAATTTTTTTGCTGCTCATTTCTTTTGCGCAATTAAGATCCAAGGGTTAATTAAGCGTGTTTGTGCTATTGTAGTCAGTAAAATAAACAGTGTTTTTCAACGCCAAAGACGAAATTATTCCTGTTGATTCCTGTAGCATAATTTATATCCAAAGGTTAATTAAGCGTGTTTCTGCTTTTGTAGTCAGTAAAATACACAGCGTTTTAACACGCCACATACGAGTTAATTTTTTGCTGCTCATTTCTTTTGCGCACTTTATATCCAAGGGTTAATTAAGCGTGTTTGTGCTATTGTAGTCAGTAAAATAAACAGTGTTTTTCAACGCCAAAGACTAAATTTTTCCAGTAGCATAATTTATATCCGAAGGTTAATTAAGCGTCTTTTTGCTATTGTAGTCAGTAAAAGAAATTGTGTTTTTAAACGCCAAAGACGAGGACATTTTTCCTGGTGATTCCTGTAGCATAATTTATATCCGAAGGTTAATTAAAGGGTTTTTGCCAGGACGTGCCTTATCTGCTAAGAAGCAAATGTAAACAAAGCAATGCTGAGCTGAGAGAGAGAGAGAGAGACACAGCCACAGAGCACAGAGCCATGCATAAGGGATCATGTGAAATGTTCACTCAAATAATCAAACTACAACTTGTGGATTCTGTATACAAACGACAACAGCTTTCTCCACAGCCTCTTGAAAGCTTCTTCAGGCTCTTGAAAGCTCCTTCATGTTCCCTGTCATCAGATAAAGCAGGGATCTACTCAGATAATCACACTACAACTAGTGGATTCTGTATATGAAACACAACATATTTCTACCCGGTGCCTTGAAAGCTTCTTCAGCTCCCTCTCATCAGATAAGAGGTGTACTCTGCACAAGCCCGACCAGCAGCTCTTGTCACTCTGCTGGTCGTATCTAATGCACCTTTTTAAGTAACTAAGGGCAGGTAAGGCAGCCCGTAGCTCTCTCAGGCTGCAATTTTTTTAATCACATTATATTTAGAAAAGTGATTAAATACCCATTTTGGAGGATCCCACGTCAACATTACATCGTGGCAAAACCACCTTAAGCATGTTTCTGCTTTTGTAGTCAGTAAAATACACAGCATTTTAACACACCACATACCAGTTAATTTTTTCCTGGTGATTTCTGTAGCGCAATTTATATCCAAGGGTTACCCAAGCCTGTTAGGGGTTAATTTGGAGTCAAAAAAGGGTGTGTTTTTATCATAACAAAACCTTTCTTTAAACAGAGTCTGAAATTTTTGAACAAAATTAGTAAACGGGGGGCAGGTCTTCAATCGGGGGCATGGCTAAACATTCCGGGAGCAGGCCTGTCGCAGACAGTAAGGGGAGTCGCGCAGAGGTCCCCGGGTGGGAGAATGCTGGTGTCATCTAGCGGCCGTGTATTACCACAATCCAAGGGTTCTTGTTTGGGTTGCTAGGTAACTCCCTCCCAGAGCACCTGATAACAAGATTTGGGGGAATTTCAGCACAACCCTTAGTTGGCATCCCCCGGGAACAGTCAGCGGCATCACCTGCCCTCAACCCCCTCTCCCCCATCCGGTTCCCTCAGCCCGAAACAAATTGTGTCTGGGCTCAGCTCACTATACAGCGAGGTGAAAAAAATTGAGGAGGACAGTCAGCGTATTGGGAGCGGGAAATGGGGCCCCAAAATTCCCGCTTTTGCGTAGGGGGCAAAGATGGATGTGGGGTTGCCTGTTTAGGGGGCAACCCCTGCATACCAAGAGTTGAGGAGGACAGCAGTGAAGGAAAAAAATAATCGATATGTGAGCCCCAACCCCACTTGGGGCTGGGTGAAGCAAGGGTTTCACCATCGTGGGGGAAGAAGGCTACTTGCACATCAGGCAGCAGCGCGCCACAAGTGGGTAGTGTGGCCGTGAGTCAGCGGGTAGCAGCATGCGGGTCGGGAGCCCAACGGCCACGGGGGAAAAACCCGCTTGCGGTCATAAAATGCGGGACAGGGGATCAGGAGGTACGGCGGTAATAGTCATCATGCGGAGCGTTTGGGGGTAAAAATCATACTCGGCGGTGTGGCGTTCTTTGCTAAGACACCAGGGAGCCCCAAATTAGGTATATTTTAGAATCTGTGGGCAGAAAGTGGAGCTACCGTTGGCACCACGGCCCTGTGTCAACACATGCAGCGACACCATCCGGTGGCCTGGGAGAAACGTGGCTCAGATGTGGTGGACCATCCTGCTGTCGCAGCAACAGCGGCAGCAGAACGTAGTGGCACGCCTAGTGGCCATTGCAGCCAGTCAAGGCTCCACCACTTCTGCAGAAGGGAGCTGTTTCTCTTTGCCATCATCTCCCGGGTCCGATGCTCTGCTCCTCGCTACTAATGGCGCCCAAGTCATTAAACGAGGCGTTTTGCAAAGAGACGACAGTATGCTTTCCAAACCATCCAAAGGTGCAGAAGCTGACCGTGCTCCTCTCCAAGTTGTTGGTATTGCAGTCCCTCCTTTCCCAAAATTTGTGAACTCTGCACCGTTCAGAGAATTAATGGCCTTTGGCCCGAGCCAAGGGGGAGAGTTCCAAGCTGTAATTTATTTTCCAAAAAGGGAAAGTACCAGCACTTCTAAATATGTAGAACAGAAGGGGGGGGCCCATCCTTAAGCTTATCGTTTGTTCCAAGGTGCACGGCAGCGCGGACGTCTGGAGCTGTAACTATGGTCAGGGCCAGTATATGTCCTTTACGGCCCACTGGGTGAATGTGCTTCCGGCCCATGCACACCAACAACTTGGACAGGAGACGCCGCTTTCTCCTCCACGTTGTCAAATTGCGGCTCCTGAGCCAATGTCCACCGCCTCCTCCTCCTCCACCACCACCCCCATCTCAGCCTCCCAAGTGCTGCTCTATTTATACCACATGTGTGGCCAGCTTGGTTTATGCAGTTCTACAACTGGCTTGCCTCGGCGAGTGAAGTCACACAGGGGAGGTACTGCTCCACATCATGCAGCAAGAAATCGATGTGTGGCTTTCTCCGCGCCAACTGCAAATCGGAACCATAGTGACCGACAATGGGAGGAACATAGTGTCTGTGCTGCACCGAGGAGGGATGGTCCATGTGCCCTGCATGGTGCAAGTGTTCAATCTGGTTGTGAAAAAGTTTCTGAAGTCTTCCACAGATCTTCAGAAGTTTCTGAAAATAGCCAGGAAACTGTACATGCACTTCATTTATTCCTACAAAGCCAGGCACACCGCCCTCGAGTTGCCACGGCAGAACGGCCTCCCCCAACACACGCTGATATGCGATGTTTCCACCCATTGGAATTCCAGCCTGCACATGTTGGACCGACTGTATGAACAGAGAAAGGCCATTAACGATTTTTTGATGATCCAGGCGGACAGGAGTACTCTCCTGTGTAACTTTGATGTCAGCCAGTGGCAGCTCATGCGGGACACCTGCCGTTTGCTGAGGCCATTTGAGGAGGCCACGTATGGAATTGAAGGAGACCCTAAATACAGGGAATGTTTTAGGTGCTTATTTTGCATTCGGTGCCTTTACTGATGGAATTTAGTACAAAACTAGAATACTGAACTACAAGCAAATGCTGAAAAACTGGCTTGGGAAGAGCTTCTTCATTATTCAGAATGAGAATCGTATGTCCAAATTACAGACAGGAAAAACCGCCTCCGCCTCCTCCTTGAGCCTCATCTGTCATATCCGTGTACCGTACCTCTTGCCTCCGTCACTTGACCACGATCCTTGCTGGCTGTCCTGACCTTACGCTTGTCCCCGACTCCGAGTTTGCCTTACGATTTTATATCTACACCTCGGCTGCCACCGCAAGCACGTCACGTCAGGGGTAACGACCTGGTAGACTCCGGCAGCAGCAAGTCCATCCCGCTTTGGTGAGAACCGGGACCTACTTAGATTCCGGTCCCTGGCGTGGCTATTGCCATCGTCCCCTTACTGTGCTGCAATCTGTGGCAGCTCCGATAATCTTGTACTGTGTTCTTTGACGCTATTGTAGGATCTTAGCCCTCAGCTTGTTTATTTCCAGCTGGCGCTGACATGACTTTATCAGGCTGCATTCCTGCTTCAATTTTTTGGTCAGTTTTGCCCCTGTAAGTGCTCTGGGAATTTTAGAGTGAAGCGATTCTGAGAGCGGCAGCAGTCATGTGCGTATCATACTAAAACACAGCATTGTATGAAGACCAAACCAAGCTCACTCTGCATATTTAAGCATGGCACAATGTTCTACAGTACCCCACAGGCTCTCTGCAGCCAGGAAATAGCTGTTTTTTAATGCGATTCGAAACAGATTTTGTCGTAAAATTCAGCGGTCGGCGAATCGAATTTTTGAGAAATTCGCCCATCTCTAATTGCAATCTGTACCCAAGAGTTAATTTATCCTCTGTGGGGTATTCTGAGCCAAATCCGGGTTGTGTGTGTTTCTGCCCCATACACGCCTGAAATCCATCAAGCTCATTCTGTAGGGTATTTTATTCTTTGCCCAACAGTTCATTTATCCTCAATTTGTGGGGTATTGTGAGTCAAATCCAAGGTCTGTATTTCTGCTCCATACATGCCTGAACTCTATCACGTTTATTATGTAGGGTATTTTATTCTGTGCAAAAGAGTCAATTTATCCTCTGTTTGTGGGGTATTGTGAGTGAAATCCAGTGTGTGCATTTCTCCCCCATACACTCCTGAAATCTATCATGCTCTTTCTGTAGGGTATTTTATTCTGTGCAAAAGAGTCAATTTATCTTCTGTTTGTTAGGTATTGTGAGTCAAATCAAGGGTGTGTATTTCTGCCCCATACACGCCTGAAATCCATCATAGTTTATTCTGTAGAGTATTTTAATCTTTGGCTAAGAGTTAAATTATCCCCTTTTGAGGGGAATTCTGTGCTAAATCCAGTGTTTGTATATTTCTGCCCCATACACGCCTGAAATCCATCATAGTTTGTTCTGTAGGGTATTTTAATCTGTGGCCAAGAGTTAATTTATCCACTTTTGTGGGGAATTCTGTGTCAAATCCAGTGTTTGTGTATTTCTGCCCTACAAACATCTGAAATCAAGCCAGTTCAGTCTGTTGGGATATTGCTATCTGTGGCAAACAGTTAATTTTTTTACTTATTGTGGTGTTTCTGTTAAACGCTGATGCACGTAGAGCCCCTCCAAAAGAGTGGAGAGGGTGTCATCAGTAATTCTGCATTGACGTCACTAATTACTTTGCCCTTCCGTTGATCCTTCAGTATCCGCTTTCAATCAGTCAATAATCCATTATTGCTTAAGCCAAAAAGAAACAGGAGTTGATCCAAAAAATAATAAGTAAATGGAATATTTGCATGTCTTCTGTGTTTTGTATCCACTTCTGCTTTTGGCTACCTAAACGTCAGACAATCCTGATGCAAACAAAGGACCATGTCATACTACCTTTATGGCTTCTCCGAAGACACAGATTGTTGTGTTTGTCCTTTTCATTCCTTTTGACCGATTAAAAGAAGTGGAAAACCAAACATAGTGCCAACATCATAGAGTGGTGGAGGGTGGAAACAGCATTAGGAAACCACTGGGTGGTCGAGTGAGAGAGTGGTCAGTTGGCAGCAGCATGAGTAGGACAAAGAGTGGCACAATGACAGATTTTGAAGGTGGCAGCAGCATGAGTAGCTTACAGAGTGGCACAATGACACAGTGTGGAGGTGGCGGCAGCAACTGCAGCAGCATCAGGCCGGAGAGTAGCACAATGTCACAATTTTGAGGTGGCGGCAGCTAGGTGACATAATGAAGAAGTGGCGGTGTCAAGGTAATAAATTAGGTGTAGAATTATCTTTTTCTTCCACACTTCCCCAATTGGGGGCCTCTGTCCAGATTGAAATTGTAAACTGGCCCTCAGCTGAGAGGCTTTAGAAATGAACACCACTCTCCCGGGTCTGGTGCCTCAAATCTGATTTATTATTAGCAAGTTCCTGGCTCATGCCCTTTTTTATGTGTATGGCATAAGGGATCACATGATTGGCCAGTCGACTGTTGCTAAGGCTGTTGCTAAAACAGATTTGCATATGCACAGTATAACTAGACGTGACAAGTGTCCTTGTACCCTTCCTGTATCTTCCAAAGGAATATCTAAAGGCCTCATTCTCCTGCAATAAACAGTGTGGAAAATATCTGACTAAACCCATTAAGGATGGATGTAATAAAGAGTAGGTTAAGCCCAATATCGGGTGAGCCTTATAAGGATGTGATAAATAGAACAGACTCTAATGTTTTCCATAAACCATCAACGTGACAGCGGCAACAGCAGCATCAAGGCAGAGAGTGACATGGTGACATAGCCTGGAGGTGACAGCAGCAGCTGCATGAGGAGTGGTGAGTGTTGAGGTGGCAGCAGCATCAGAAGGCTACATAATAGCCCAGAAAAGAGTAGGGAGGGGGGTGGCAATACTAGTCCCTGGTAAAGATGCTGGGTGGTAGAAGGAGCAGCTGGCAGCAGATGTGTGGCATCAGGCGGGTGACAGCATCAGAATAGTAGCTGAGGCAGGTAGCCAGAAGAATCCAGAGTTCAGGGTCTGCTCCAGGTGCTGCTGCTGGTGGGTACCTTCCTCACTAGGGGGGTGAAGAAAGCTGCTCATAAATAACTCCAGACTCAGGTTGCTGCTGATGGAGCTAGTACTGCTTCTACCTCTCTAGCCCCACAGCAGCCGTGGCAGTGATACGTGAGTGCAGAGGAACCCCCCGGTCAGACCTGAATTTAATCTGGCCTTTCAAACCACACATCCACACCCATACCCTTGCCTCCGCCTGAAAAATATCTCCCGAATCCGCTCATTCCTTCACTTTGAAAGCACAAAAATGCTTGTTCATGCCCTTGTCATTCACGCCTAGACTACTGCAACATCCTTCTCTATGGCCTCCCATATAGCACCCTTGCTCCCCTTCAATCCATCCTTAACTCTGCTGCCCAACTGATTCACCTCTCTCCTCGTTACTCCTCTCCCCTCTGCCAATACCTTCACTGGCTGCCCAGTGCCCCAACCGGACTCATGTGGCCGTGAGATGTAGTTGCCACGTCTCCAGTCCCCTGACCAGACAGAATTTGCAGCATCTGTTCCAGGACAATAAGCAGTGAAATGACGTTGTTCATCCCATAGTCTTGTCGACTGACAAATAACGTGGCCTCCTGAAAGAGCCTGAGCAAATGGCAAGTGTCACGCATGAGCTGCCCCTGGCTGACATAAAAGTTACACAGTGGAGTATCCCTGTCCGCTTGGATCATCAAGAAATCTTTAATGGCCTTTCTCTGCTCATAGATTTCTCTCTGTTTTGCTCTGTTCATAGATTTCTCTGTTTTGCTCTGTTCATAGATTTCTCTCTGTTTTGCTCTGTTCATAGATTTCTCACTGTTTTTCTCTGTTCATAGTTTCTCTGTTCTTTTCAGCTCAAGGATGGTGTGCTTGGCGGTGTAGTAATGGCTGAAGTGCATGCAAATTTTCCTGGCCATTTTTAGAACGTCTTGCAGATGAGTGGAAAACATGAGGAACCATTTGACAACCAGATTAAACACGTGCGCCATGCATGGTGCATGGCTCAGCCCTCCTTGGCACAGTGTGGATACCATGTTCTTTCCATTGTCTGTCACCATGGTTGCAATTTTCAGTTGTCACGGAGAAAGCCAGGAATCGATTTCGTCTTTCATGATGTGGAGCAATTCCTTCCCTGTGTGACTTCGTTTGCCCAGGCAAACCAGGTGTAGAGCTGCGTGACACTGCCGTGCCCTGCACATGTGGTATGCTGGAGGAGCAATAAGACTTATCGATGCAGTGGAGGCTGAGGTGGTAGAGGAGGAGGAGGCAGACATTGGCGCAGGATCAGAAATTTGACAACGTGGAGGAGAAAGCATTGTCTCCTGTTCAAGTGGGCAGTAAAGAACATGTACTGTCCCTGACCGTGTGATTGGCTACATTGATTAGTGTTTGTCTGTCATTGCTGTCTTCCTCCACGGTCTCGTTGTACAGACCCTGATCACTCGCAACATAACCCCCCATGCCACTCTCCTCATCACTACTTGCCCGCCTACTGCAAGAAGCAGCGGATGTCAGCCCTCCCTCTTTGCTTCCAAGTAGCTGCTCACTGTCCTCAAATAGTTGGTCCTCGCTGTATAGTGGTGCAGAGTCCACAGCACATAGTAGTTCTCTAGCTGTGGGAACCGAACGGGACAGAGGCGGGTTGAGGACAGGTTAGGGCCCCTGACCTGCTCCCGGGCTATGCCAACTAAGGATTGTGTCTGATGAACCCACCGACTCTTTGCCGGGGTTGTCAGATGTCATCTGCGAGAAAGTGGATGACTTAGTCAACCATTCAAGAACTGTTGGCTTGGTGGTCAACACACGGCCGCTAGATGACACCAGTAGCTCTGGTCTCGTGGAGTGGCCCCTGCTTTGACATCCCCATAGTGTGCTGTGACCTGTGCCTGCTCCAGGAACCTACTATTGCGTTCTTTGACGCTAAAGTAGGATCTTGGCCCTCAGCTTGGTTATTTCTAGCTGGCGCTGACATTACCTTGTCAGGCTGCATTCAAATTTCAGTTATTTTGTCAGTTTTACCCCCGTAACTGCCCAAAGAAGTGAAGTGTGAAGCGATTCTAAGAGTGACGCCTGTCATACTAAAACACAGCATTGTTTCAATACCAAACCACGCTCCCTATGCATATTTGAACATGGCACAATGTTCTACAACACCATACAGGTTCTCTGCCGCCAGGAAATATCTGTTTTTTAGCATGATCCGCCATGAGTAAATTCGGGTCAAAATGATTTTTTGCAAAAATTTGACGAATCTGGCGCATCGAATTTTGGAGAAATTCACTCATATCTAGTTAATATGATACTTTATTCCCTTTTAATCAAGGTTTTTGGGAGGCGAGATGAACAAAATACAGAAATCCTGTTAATGTTTTTTTCTTTTTATAGAGATCACCATGCAGTATAAATAACATGCTAGCATTACATAACAGTTCGATACAATTACAGCGGTGTCAAATTTTTATTTTTTTATGTTTTATTGCTTTTATACAATAAAAATGCTTTTTTTTCAAATAGGAAAACATGTTTTTGTATTTCTATAGTCTAAGAGCCATAACCTTTTTAATTTTTCTGTGTACAGAGCTGTGCAGTGGCTTGTTTTTTGTGGGATGAGTTGATGTTTTTATTGGTACCATTTTAGGGGGACAAGACTTTTTGATTACTTTTAAAACTGTTTTTTGGAAGCCAGAGGGAAGAAAATATTTAAATCCTAGTAGTGTTTTTTTTTTATTTTTAACACGGCTCACTGTGCTGTAAAAGCGACATGTTCATTTTACTCCATGGGTTGATACAATTATGATGATACCCAATTCACATTTTTTTTTTTTATGTTGTGGCACTTAAAAAAAAGTTTGTATTATGTAAAACAATATTAATGCATCACAATCTATGATAGCCATACCTTTTTTATTTTTACATGTATGGAGCTGTGCACAGGCTTTTCATTTGCGGGACAAATTAAGGTTTTCATTGGTACCACGTTGGAATTTATAAGACTTACTGATTGCTTTTTATTATATTTTATGTGCTGAGGGATTAAAGCGGTTTTGCCACGATGTAATGTTGACGTGGGATCCTCCAAAATTGGTTTTTAATCACTTTTCTAAATATATGTCATTAGAAATATTGCAGTCTGAGAGAGCTACAGCCGTCATTACATGCCATTGGTTACTTCAAAGAGTCTATTAGATATGGCCTGACAAGAGCTGGACGGGCTTGCTCAGAGAGAGCTTCTTATCTGATGAGATTGAGCTGCAGAAGTTTTTAAGGCACCGGGTAGCAATATGTTTTCTTTTGTATACAGAATAAACTAGTTGTAGAGTGATTAGATCCCTGCTTTATCTGATGACAGGGAACATGAAGAAGCTTTCAAGCTGCTGTGTAGAATAGGTGTTCTCTTTTGTATATAGAAGCCACAAGTGATAGTTTTTTTATTTCAGTGTACTTGTCACAAGATCCCTTATGCAGCTCTGTGCTCTCCGCTGTGTGTGTCTCTCTCTCTTTCAGCTCCGTGATTTGTTTACATTACATTAGCATCTTAGCAGATAAGGCTCCTGACAGTGCAGTCTCAGGCTGTCTTGCTGTATTGTGAATCCACTGTTGTACTGTTTATTATTTCACTTAAGTTTTGAGATGCTCCCTTTGGATTCCTCACTCCTCACTCCCCCTCCCTCTCTCCCCTGCAGCTTCATGACTCAGCGTGATTTGTTGACATTCTGCCTGTACTAACAAGAGAGGGGTAAGAATCTATCTCTCAGCAAATCCCCTTTAACTAAAATCACCCTTCTTTGGGGTTTTTATGACGGTCATCTTGGAAGTTAAAAAAGATGAAAGATTTATGGGCTAGGTCATTATGGAAGCACCGATACTAAATATGCGTAATTTATTTCTTTTTTGGGGCAACTGGTGTTTGTAAAAGGGGAAAAGTGTACATGTTTTTATTTTATCTTTTCTGTTTTGTTTTTTTTACTTTTTTTTACTGTTTTGCATTTTCTTTTACTTGTCCTTGTATCAGGGATCTTCAGATCACTGCTATAATGCATAGCATTCCTGCTATGCATTGTAACGGTCAATAACTATGTCCAGGCGTTCCTCAGATGAAGCCATAGGCAGCCCAGAAGTCTTTGTTATGCTTTCAGGTTGCTAGATAGAGCACCTTCAGGCGTGAACACATCATGGCAATGCCAATGCAGACAGAGGGAAGTCCCTCCCTCTGTCTTTCCTTTAATTGCCGCGGTCACGATTGACAGTGGCTGCTAAGGGGTTATTTGCCACGATATAAATAGTTACAAATGGTCTGATGGGAAACTTTGGTTGCTCTCACCTCCGTGAAATGGCTTGGAGTTGTGTAGCATTAATCATCTGGTTCAGCAGGGGATTGTTTACAACTAAGTGGTCATCAGTGTGTAATGTAGCCAAATGACATCCAATTATTTGCCTTTTGCCTCACTCATGTCCGTAGGTGTTAGTACACAAAAGTTATCGGTCGCATAAAATGGAGTCGCGGTGCAAATTTCAAAAATAGAATACATTTTTTTCACATTTTGCCCCACTTAGAATTTTTTTGTGGTTTCCCAGTATATTCTATGATAATATGAATAATACCATTAGAAAGTACATCTTGTCCCGCAAAATATAAGCCCTCATACATCTATGTAGGTACAAAAATAAAAAAGTTATGGCTTTCAGAAACTGAGGAGGAAAAAAATTAGAGCCATATTATTATGACCGTCCATCAGAAAGTGGTTAAAGGGGATGTATTGCTTCTTTAGCTCGGCTGATTTATACTGCTATCAGCTTCTCAACTCTAGAAATGCAGGAGCGTTTCTTCCCCTCCCAGCTGGGTGACATCATCCCCCCTCCCCTTTTCCTGCTGTCCCCCGCGCCCCCCCCCCCCCCCCTTCGCCGAGTCCACATGTCACTGGGTCTCTTCCTATGCAGTCTTATTTAAAAGAGCTGTATACATACCACAGGCTGCATTTAATCTAGACTGAGCACTGATCTCGTCTCCTCTCACAGCTGGAGATTTGTTACAGTTGAATCCAGCTTTCTATGAATGGCACAGATCTCCCTTCTATGCAGGAGAGTTGGCACCGAGACACAACTGTGTTGTTTTCTGATTTAAATCTCCTGCATTTTTTA
>JAODAL010036064.1:0-42176 GCA_025379985.1 Phyllomedusa bahiana
AAATTGTAATGAAAATGAAACCCCCAAATTTTAGTAGTGCCCTTTTTATGCTTGTGGTTGAGTTTAAAAAAAATGCAAATAGAGTCACACATGAAAATATCTTTTTAAAGATGCAGAATTTAGGGAATCAATATTAAGTTCTTTACTTTGGGAAAACCCCAACCCTGTTTTTAGTCAATAATGGATACAAAAAAAAAAAACTCAAAAAAAAAAAAAAAGAAATTTTTAAAATTTCACCTCCCCCTCAGGAAAACCCCCCTTTGGGTTAAAAAAACTTCCTTTAATTGGGTTTTAGGGCTCCAGTATCTTGAAACCCCCAAAAATTCGCTGTACCGGTGTATGTAGACCTTTTATAGAAAAAACCTCCGCTGGGAGTCTACACAGGGAAAAGGTTTTTTAAATGAAGGGCCCCACCTCGGGGGAAGATTTGCACATGTTCTATTTTTTTGCCAATACCCATTAAATTCAAGGGCATTCCCCTGACTGGGCTGCCCGGGGAAACCAAAAAAAACCAAACGGCATATTTTTTTTGGGAAAAAACCGGCGTTTAGCGCGGTTCCCCGAAGTAAAAATTCCCAAACAAAATTTCTGACTTATTTTAATTTTTTCTTGGGGGAGGGCATAGCCTTAGAAGGAGTCATTTAAAAAGGGGGGTGCCAAAGAGGGCCTCAAAGTCTTTAAAAACAGGATTGGTTTCCCAATAAAAAAACATTGGTGCAAATTTTTTTTGAAACCTTTAAAAAATTGTACTTAAAATTATAAGCCCTTAAAGGGGGTTGTCCCCGCTACAAAAGATTGGGGGTTTTTAATTTTTAAAGAACTTTTAAAAAAAAAAGCACCCCCGCAATAAAATGTTCATTACAAATGTTCCCCACGATTTTTGGGGCTAAACCCTGTTGAATTACAAAAAATCCCGCTCCCAAATCTCAAAAGTAGCCCGGGCCTGTTGTCCCTTTTCTTTCTTGGGTGTCCGGTCTGAATGACTCATCCCCCTTTTTAAACAGGTTTTGGACAAGAGCCCCTCCCCCACAGAAAACTTCTTGGGGGGGAGGAGGACTCTGGCGGTTTTGTTTTCCCTTTCGCCTGGAATTTTAAACCCGGGGTTTTCCCTGCTTCCTCCTGCTCTCTTCCAAAAGAAAGAGTGGGGCAGCAGTGGGCCCGTCTTTTACTAAAAATCATGAAAAGTCTTTGGAACGGAAAAAATACAAATACAAAAGAGATCAGGCCCTGTGAAAACTTTATGCTCTCCCCGTATTAAATGGGACATCCTGAGTATATAAACCCCCTGCCCTTGTTTGTTCTGGAAAATTTTGAGACTTTAAAACTAAGCAGGGGGGAAAAGGAACACAAATTTAAACCCCTCTGCTCTATTAGCACACCACTTCACCCTTCCCCCTCTACACCCCATAAATCAAACCCCCCCCCTCAACAGACCAGGGAGGCACACAAAAATTTTAACTCGAAGGGAAACCCCCCTTTCCCCCCCCCCCGGGAAAAAGTTTTCCCTAAAACTTTCCTGTTGCAGATGGGAGGGGGGAGGGACAAAAAGACCGACAAGCTAGCAAACCCCCCCAGTTCAACTTACCAGGGGCCCTGACAAAGGGTGAAAGCTCGTAATGAGGGCCCAAACCCTTTTAAATTTTCAAAAAATAATAAAAAGATTTTTTTAAAAAAAAAACCCCCTTTATAGAGGGGAAACATAAAAAGTAGATGCTAGAAAAAACTATTTTTTATGGGGATAACGGTTTTGTCTTACTTGGGAGATTTTTTAAAAATTTTAAATGGGACAATTTTTAAAAAAAATTTACAACAATTTTTATAAATTTTTTTACAAATAAACAAGGGTTGTTGACCAAAATTTATTACCAAACTTTAAAGGCCAAAATGAGTCATAAAAACAGCCTCTGAAAAAAAATGGATATAAAAAGTATCAAAAAATTAATTTCCCCTATAAAGTGACACATTAGGGTTTTTTTTTTAAAAGGGAAACTTTTTAGGGAAAGGGCCCAAAACTGCTTTCAAAGGGGGGAAGGGGGGTTTTAAACCCCACGTGTATGGGGGCTCGGAAGCAGTGGTTTTTCCCTTGAGTCTCTTTTTAAAAAAGTTTTTTTTGGGGAATGTTTTTGTTGGGATTCTCTGGAACCACCTCATCCATATGGAAGGGACTCTCAAATGATACGATAAATTAAAAACCAATTTCCCTTTCAGATCACCTATAAACCAAACATGCGATTTGTCTTTCCTGGGGGGATGGGATCTTTTTCCCGCCCAAAACAAAAAAACAAGTCTCCCTAAAATAAATAAACCAACGTTGGTTGGAAGAGCAAAGGGCCAAGACTTTTAAATACTATGCCTGAACCCCCCCCCCCAAATTTAACTGAACTAAACATCTTTTCACCTATGGGTCTCATCCTAGATTTCCCCCTTCAGCACCTTTTAAAAACAGTCAGCAATCCATGCTGCAACCGCGGTTTTTTTGGGATAATTTTCTTTGTGGCATAATAATGTGACTCAACTATGTTAAAACTCCCATGGGGTTTTCCAACCCTTTTTTTTAAAATTTTTTTAAAGCAATTTTTTTAAACTTACTGCAAAAAACAAATTTTAACCAAACTTAAATTCTGTCCAAGTTTTAAAAAATAATAAACACAGCACAATTGCTACGTATGAAAATTAAAAACCCCGAAAACTGCATTTAAAAAATCTTTTGGGGCGTTGGCCCGAATTTCCCAAAATTTTGTAAACATTTCAGGGTTTAAACATACTTTTTTTATTGTTTAATCTCACGACTGAAAAACTAATATAACTTTCCATAAAAGGTCCCATTAGAAAAAACAGATAAAAGAATAGATTTAAAATTTTTTTTAAAACCCAAAAGCCACATTTGTCCCTAAAAAAATTTTTTAAGAGAATTGCTGTTGCCATCAAACCCCTGTAGATGACTTTGCACCCCTTTTTTTTGAAAAAAAATTAAATTTTTAACCTTCTGTAAATGCGCTTTTTTAACCTTTTGTCCCAACTTTTGTAAAGGGAATTGTGTTAGGTTTCAAAATATTTAAAGGGTGTATATTGTTCACAAGTCAAAAAGGTAAAATGAATTTTCCCAAAAAATTCTATTCTTTTTTACCCAAAATTTTTTTTTACTATAATTTTTCTTAAAAAGACACGGTTTAAAGAGCTTATTTTAAAGTATATTATAACTTTACGTAGAAAATAGCAAAGGGTAAAAAACCAAAAAAACCCTTTTTCCTGTTTTTTTGATAAACCTTAAAAGCTTTTTTATGTTTGGGGAGCAATTTTAATGACTCAATTTTTGCCAAATTTTTTTAAATTGGGTTTTGAAGTTTGTGTTTTTTTGGGGCCCTTTCATAATGAATCATTGTCAAAAGCTCATGAGTAAAACTGTCCATTTAATTTCAAAATCAATACATTTTGTTTTTCAACAACAATAGCGTATTATAAAGACTTATTCATCAAAATTTAAAATTTTTCCCGAAGAAGGGGGTGGGGATTTGGCCCTGTGGGTTTCTGTTTAGCATGGGGGTTTCAGCACTTTTTGTTTTTGGCCCTTTAAAATTATCTGGGGGGGGCCCACCTGAATTTAAAAATGGGCACCACTAATAATTGTAAAAACCCGCATAACACAAAAACTTCAGCCATTGAAATGGGCCCCCCCCCCATATAAGGGCCCCTTTTTTAAGTGCAATTTGTAATCTTTGCAGTTACCCCCCCCCCCCACCCATGGGTAGAATCATGAAGTGGTTTTTTTTAAAACGGTTTAAAATTTTTTCACTTGGCCTTCTCCCCCGTAAAGGTAAATTGCAGTTCTTTCTGCAAAGTTGGTGTAAAAATGGGTCCTTAACTATTTCGGGAGGTTTTGTACTAACTACTGCAAACCCCCGGGATAGAAAGGGGTGATAGCAATTGTACATCCCTAAAGAAACACCAGGGAGTTGTTCATATATTTTAAAAATATAAATATATATATATATAAAATATATATAAGAAATATAAATATTTATATAAATATACTATATAAATATATATAAAATATAGAGAGAGAGAGACTCTCCAAAGTCCCCAAAAGTGTGTGGACATTACACAATGCCCCACATGGGAAGCTTCAAATTTGGCATTGGGCAAATTTTTGGGAAAAATTTTTCAAAAATATACGCCCTATGTGGGCATTCATTAAGTAAAATCTTTTTAAACAATTCCCGTCACTGAAACAAACTTTTAAAAGTAGAAAAAATTGTAATTTGTTTTCACAGCACATATTTTACAGGATAATTGGTCAATGGACACTAGTTTTAGGGTCGAACAAATATTTAATTGGAAATAATAAAGATAATTGTAATGGTTACTAATGGGGGTCAGACCGTTCTTCACGTTCCACAGAGGTTAAATGCCAGGTATGCGGATCCTCTAGGCATAGATGGTAACTCGTGATGGTAGCCAAAGTTTAGGACAAGGACAGCGGGTGCTGACACAGGTGACAAGAGACAGCAGGTAGACAGGTAACACAGGTCCCAGGTGGGTAACAGACTGCTACAGCGGCAGATAATAACAGTAAGGGTATGTTCACATGGTCAAATTTCGGCGCGTATTCCGCATGGTATTTGCACTCTAATACGAGCGAGATGCACGGTGAAATTACGGTAATCTACAGTTCTCATAGAGAACTATGGATAGTTCTCTACAATACTCGTACAATATGATCGTATGACTCCCGATCAGCATGACTCCCAAACACCCGGCGTAATTGCGGGGCATACTATACGCAATTACGCCGTGTGAACATAGCCTAATAGCGGACTGGTGCGGTGGCAGGAACAGTAGTAACAGGTACAGGTAAACATACAGGTAACGCAGGTGACAGCAGCAATAGAGCAGCCAGGGGTCAAACTCTGTGTAAGGACAATAAACTGAGACTAAAGCAAGGACAGGAAGTTCCTTAAATAGGCAGAGGTCACAGGTCAATTAACAGGTAATTGGGTACTGTCTCTTTAAATTACGGAAGGCTGCTGCATGCACATCCTAGGGGGGTGTTTGTGCGCTCAAAGGAAGCCACAGAAATATGTATGCATCTAAGGGTTGACTGTGAACTTTATTGCACAGTACATTTTAGATTACAACCTAATATCAATTAAAATACATTCACAGCTGTGTCGCTAATTAACTCAGATGCTGCCAATAAATCAGAAGCTTCCAAAGACATAACATCATCATATGGGCTGTCCCAAATTGTTTAAAGGCATAGTAATCCTAGTGTATGTAAACTTTTGACTTTGCAGAAAATAATAAAAATGCTTTTAAAATTCTCTATCTCTCTCTCTCTCATTATTCAGGCATTTGGCAAATATAAATAATTTTGATAATCCTAATTCACCTAGAACGGGTACGTTTTATTCTGATTTAATGTCAGATAGTGAGAAAAACATCTTATGTGTCTTTTTTTATAGTATATGTAAATTTCTGGTTTCAACTGTATTTCCATTATGGAGCATTAAGGGAGTCTGCTTCAAGACGGATATATCCATCATAGTGCTAAGGGATTACTAATAGTTATTACACCATTATTCCTGTGCAGTTACCTTATAAATGTTATGTAACCCTGCTACTAACTGAACCCCAGAGGTCACATGACAGTTGTGTGGTGGGTCACATGACTGATACCATATTTAGCGCATGCAGTCAGTCTATAGAAGCCATTACTATGGACTGGAAAGTGGACCTTTTTTGTAGAAAGTACTGTATTGGTATAAAAGAGTTATTTATTGGAGCAGAACTTTTAATACATGTTTATTATATAATTGTTTGATTTCCTATTATATACATAATAAATTAAAAAAAAGAAAAGCTAATGTTAGCCTACACCACAAGTTTTAGCCCCATCACCATTAACCCAAAACTACAGTATTTCACAAATGTGAGTACAACCCTCACATTTTGTAGTTGTTGTATTATATGTTTTTATGGGACAGCGCTGAAAATATGACACTTTGATACAATGTAAAGTAGTCAGTGTACAGCTTGTATAACAGTGTAAATTTGGCGTGAGCTCAAAACAATTTAACATACAGTTATCAATTTTTAATCCACTGTCAAAAAAAAGTGAGTACACCCCTAAGTGAAAATGGACAAATTGTGCTCAAGGCGTCTTTATTTTGTGTGTCCATCATTATTTTCCAGTACTGTCTTAACTCTCTTGGGCATGGAGTTCCCTAGAGCCTAACATGACAACGTCACAAAGCTGGTGGATGCTAGAGACCTTGCACTCCTACACCTTACATTTGAGGATGCCCCACAGATGCCTAATAGGGTTTAGGAGACACTCTTGTCCAGTCCAGCACCTTTATCCTCATTTTCTTAAGCAATGCAGTGGTCATCTTGGAGGTGTGTTTGGAGTCATTCTCATGTTGCTATACTGCACTGAGGCCCAGACAGGAGGGGATCATGCTCTGCTTCAGTGTGTCACAGTACATGTTGGCATTCATGATTACCTCAATGAACTGTAGCTCCCCACAGCTGGCAATATTAATGCAACCCCAAACCATGACACGCTCACCATCATGCTTTACTGTAGGCAAGACACCCTTGTCTTTGCACTCCTCGTCTGGTTGCCACCACACATGCTTGACACTATTTGAACCAAATAAGTTTATCTTGGTCTCATCAGACCACAGAACAAGATTCCAGAAATCCATGTCCTTAGTCTGCTTGTCTTCAGTAAACTGTTTGCGAGCTTTCTTGTACTTCAACTTTGAAGAAGCTTCCTTTAGGGATGACAGCCATGCAGACCAATTTGATGCAATGTGTAGCATATGAAATGCCAATCTCTGGATATGACACTGAGCATATGCACTCAACTTCTTTGGTCAACCATGGTGAGGCGTGTTAAAACTGTTGTATGTTCTTGACCACTATTCAGTTGCTCAGTTTTAGGGTGTTAGCAATCTTCTTATAGCCTAGGCCATTTAACACGCCTGCTCCCCATTCACACCTGAGACCTTGTAACACTAATGAATCACATGACACTGTGGAGGAAAAATGACAAATTGGGCAAAGTTTTTCCATTTTCACCTAGAAGTGAGCTCAGTATTGTTTCCATCGGTATAGACATTCATGGCTGTGTGTTGAGTTTTTGTGGGCCCATCATATTTACACTGTTATACAAGCCTTCCACTGACAACTTTACATTGTATCAAAGTATCACATCTTCAGTGTTGGCTCATGAAAAAATATAATACAATATTTACAAAAATGTGAGGGGTGTACTCACTTTTGTGAGATACATTATATATTATATATAGAAAAAACATAAGAATGGCAAGGGAGATACATTTTAAAGGGAACTTGTCAGGGCTAGGCTGTGCTCAGGCTGCAGGGATCAACAGGCTGCAGCAGCTGATTTGCGATCCCACCCTGATACACATGCTGCTGGCAGCTCTGTGAGTGACAGAGGCCCAGCCACTCCTGACAGGGGGCGTGTCACACCAGCCAATTGGAGGACCCGGAGGCCGCTCCAATCAGCTACAGGGGCGGTCTCCAGGAATCCCATTTAAACTCCCTGAAGGCTGAGTGCAGCGCCTGTGATATTCCTGGCTACCTTGTGTTACTTGTGCTTTATATTGTGTTTTGCTTATCCGTGTACCAGACCTCGCTTGTTTTCCTGACCCCGGCTTGTCTTCTGATTTTGTACCTCGCTCCCATTCGTATTTAACCTCGGCTTGTTTACGTTTATCCCTCTGGTTCTGATTTGTGGCTTGGCGTTCCTGATTTGGTATTGACCCGGACTGTCTGACTATTTTTCCTCCTGACGGCCCCAGCACTTTAGCAGCGCAGGGACTTTCGACCAGTTGCCGTCTGCCACCTAGGGCAGCACGTCAAGTAGGCAGGGATAGTGGGCTGGGTTCCAGTCAGGGCTCACTGTACCTCCCTTGATGTGACAGAACTTGTCACATAGGTTCTCATATAGAACAGTGGATTCTGTCGCTCCTCTCCGCTCGGCGAATCCGCCAGGCGGGGAGAAAGTGACATGCACATTATCCAGGCGCAATACGCACCGTGGATAATGCAAGTCTATGGGGCCGGCGGGCAGCGCCCCATCCTGCCCCCTATTCAAGTCGTAATTGCGAGCAAAATCCAGCTCGCAATTACGGCTTGAATAAGCCGTGTGACCCGGGCCTAAGACTGTCTTTGTTGCCCATAGCAAACAATTAGAGCTCCACTTTTATTTTTTCAGAGCAATATATGAAATGAAAGTGGAGCTCTGGTTGGTTGCTATGGACAACAAAGAAAATCTTAGACCTAGACAGCTGTTCTACTTGTGGCCTATAATGTTTTTATTTTTATTAATTAATTTATTTTTATTTATTTTTGGCAGTAAAAGTTGAACTTTTAATTAGCAGTATTTAATGTACCATATAGTTTATAGAGAAACTTTGTGGTTAAAATGGGAAAAAAACTAAATCAAGTTGTTGCTTTTTGGGTTTCATTTTTGTTTAGTTTACCATGCAGTATAAAAGACATGTTCATCTTTTTTATGTCTGTCAACATAATTCCGTTGATAACATTTTTTTATTGTTTTCAAAATGTCTTACTAATGTTGTTAAAAAGATACTGTTAATCTTTTCTTGCTCCAATTTTTTGGGAAGGTGACCAAAAAAATTGCATATATGATGAATACAGTTACATTTTAATAGGACATGGTGATATCAACCATGTTTCATATTTTTTTCCTAAGTACGATGGGAAAAGAATAGTGTTGAGCTGAACCGTTCGGAAATTGGTTAGTTCGGCACGAACCCGAGCCGAACCAAATTTTTTGCAGCGAGTTCGGTAAAAAGTTTAGGCGTTCTGCACCTTTTTCAGCTGCTTCCTCTAGTTTTGGCGGCCAGCTAATCAGTGCAGAGCACAGAGGGGGGTCAAAAACGTCACCAAAGGGTGTGATCTCATTGGCTGCAAAAATCACATGATCGTCTTATGTGTATGTCACTGTATTTCCTGTTGAACGCCATTTCCACCTTACTCTCTGTAGTGAACACACTGCTGCCTGTGTCTGCTGGTTTGTTAGCAGGCAGAAATACCATTTAATAGCAATTTAACACAGGAAAAGCTGCTAGTGAGATTACTAGAGGGGACAGCTAGCTTAGGGAATTATACACAGCATTAGTTAGGAAGTTAAGTAGTTTTGTATAGATATTCCATACAAAAAATTATGTTTATTATCTATTTGCTCGTTGCAAAGTATAGGCATTTAAGACCACTTGATTTGCTGTGAGAGTTCTTCCATACGACCCCATTTCACCGATATTATATAGATAACATTTCTGTTTATAATCCTATTTTCCCATTGCAAAGTATAGGCATTTAAGAACATTGTTGATTTGCTGTCTTTGGAGTACAGCTCTTCAATAAGAGAGTGTGAACAAATCTTGACTTTTTTAATATTTATCTTATTTGTCCTATTCAAAAAAATCTACCTATTCAAAAAAAATCTTTAAATAGTAATTTCTTCTTGCTAATTTTATTGAGTGTCCGAAAGGTCATTTTTGATGCTTTTTAGGTCGTGCTGCTTTAAAAGACAGCGATAGTCAATGTCCTATTCCCAAAAATCTTGTTTCAAATAATAATTTCTTCTTGCTATAAGGTCATTTTTGCTGGTTTTGGCGTCAGGCCACTGTAAAATACATCGTTTGTAAAGGTCTTGTTGAAAAAAAGTTTATTTCACATACTCATTTCTTCTGCTAATTTTATTCTCATTGTCCATAAGGCCCCTTTTTGATTATGGCCACTGACAGGAGTGTAAAAGGGGTGCCAGGGTACCAATAGGGCAGCACTCCTGTCAGTGGCCATAATCAAAAAGGGGCCCAGTGATATGTTAAAAATAGGAACTTGTAATGGGTGGGGGCCCCATTTGATTTAGCTGCATGGGGCCCTGAAATGGTTAATAGATGATTGACGGCAGCCCTACCTTCCGCTGCACCCCCTATAACTACGGCACTGCCAGCCGAACCTCCATGTTCCCTGTTGGGATGTTCTTGCTGCCACCACATATATGACATGTTCTTGGGCCCTGGTGCAAAAAGTGATAGGGGGTTCCTGCCAGTTACCATGTGCCATTTCCAATACCGGTGTCTTCTCTTGTGTCAAAGGGACCCTGTAGCATCTGCTACCGCTGTACCTGCTGTGGCTACGCCGTCCTCATCTTTTCAGTTAGCCAATAAAAGGAATGAATTATTTTAGCCTGTGAATTTTTTTCTGTGACTCTTAGAGCAAAATTTTCTTCAATAAGTTGTTCCACGTATCCATTTTACTATTATGGATGCTAATTAACACAAAGAAGACTCCAGGATAATACATTGGGCTACGTTTCAAAAGATATCCAGTACTTCCCAAATATATTGACTGGGCAATATCACTCAAATTATGATACAAAACGAAAGAACAGAAGAGAAGAGGACTTAACACCCATGATCATAAAATTTATATATTTTTATTATAATCAAATTTTAAAAGAATTTTACGTATCAAAATTTATCATAAATACCAATTACATACATAAATCTACATAACGGAACGACAGCAAACAAAACGCAGAAAAACAAGCATTAGAGATAAATGGTAACAATATTTAAATAGTATATAGCATTAGGTATCTCATAGCCGGATCATATAAATCCAACACATCAATGCAGCAAAAGTAACAATAATAACATCAGTATGTCACGGAAAAATAATTTTTTCCTTACCCATAATAACAATCACTGCATAAGCCTGCTCCTGCACCCCAACGCACATTTCACCTCAGCTTCATCAGGGGGTGTGCCTGAATGTCTAACTGGCTGTGAAAAATAAAACCCCAACCCCCCCGTATAAACATGATTTTTCAGAAAAAACCAATGGTTCTTTTAAATTTTATATACCATAAATCCCCTTATAAACAATACTTAAAAAATTGTCCCCACTTGAAAAAATTCCCATAGTTTTGCCCTTACATCAAAATCAAGAAAACTTTAAAATAAAAATCCATAAGGAAGGGCCCGGGCCTCTAAATAATTTAAAATTCGTTTGCGCGGCAAAGTGCAGCAAATTTTTCCAATTTTTTTGTACGATTGCCCCCTTTCCGGCAAAGTTATATAGTGCCCCTTTGGGGCGGGGTTTTTGTTTTCCGTGCGTTCCCCGCACAGTGTAAAATTTCTATGTTTTTAATTTTGGGGAGCGACACGGAGGAAGTTCTGAAAAAAGATGAAAACGGGGTTTCCCAGTAGGGTAAGTAAGGGTAATGAAATGTAAAAAAGGGGGAAAAAAAAGGGAAGGGAGGGGACACCGGTGAGTGAAGGTGAAAAAGATATATGTGAAAAAGCAGTGCAAAAGGAGTGAAGTAAAAGAGTGATTTGTAAGGAAGTATGATGATTTAGGGGAGGGGACAAAATTTTAAAAAAATTCGTTTCGGTCACTTGCAAAATTTTTCCGAAAAAAATTTAAATTTCCGGTCCGAATTTTTTTGGCCCAAAATCGGGGTTAAAAAAGCGTTTTTCCAGGCTGCACAAAAGGGGCGGGTTTCTGAAATAAACTTTGGGTTGCCTTGCTTAAATATGAAGGGGGGAAAGTTTGGGTTTGGGGGTCTTCATAACAATGTTGGTTTTAGTTAAACGCGAGGGTGCCGCCGCTTTGGGGAAAAAATCGCTTCCCCCTTAAAAAAATTCCCGGGGGCCAATTTTTTAAGGGGGAAAAAAAACCTGCCCAAAAAAAAAACTCAAGGGGGAATGTAGCTGAAAAAGTCTTTGCCACCCGGAAAAGGGGAAAAAAAAAAACCAAGTTTGAGAGCCCCAGGTGGGAAAAACATTAGTAAACGGGAGGTTTGGGGGGGGACGGCGGCACCCCACAGCATAAAAATGGGTGGGGAAAAGGTGGAAACAATGCATTTTTTGGAGGTGGCAATCACGAGGAACCCCCCAAACAGGGTGGCAAAAAGGGAATTGAGAGCGGAGGTCAGGGCGGCAGCTATTTTTTGAGGTAAAGGCAGGGGCACAATGACTTTTCTGGGGGGCGGGAAAAAAAGTATTAGGCCACGGTGGCAAAAATGATACAGTGGGGGGTTTTCACGACGCGGGCAGCATGGTTTCAGGAGTGGCACAATGAATTTTGGAGGGCGGGCCCAAAAAGTTTTGGCCACAGGTGGCACAATACACAGTGTGGAGGCCCGGGGGCCCGGGAAAAGCAGTATGAGATAAGGGTGGCCAAAATGACTTTCTGGAGGGGGGTTTTTAAACAGTATTGGGGCCACGAGTGGCAAAATTTCCACAGTGGGGGAAAAGGGTTCAGGGCCCGGAAAGCAGAGTATGAGATCGGGGCAGTGGCAAAAATTGACATTCTGGAGGGGGCCCAAAAAAGTTTTAGGCCAGAGGGGACAATCACAAGGGGTGGAGGTCACGACCCCAGCAGCAGGGAGTTTCAGGAAAGGGGCCACCAATGACATTCGGAGGTGGCAAACCCGGGGGGAAGCCACGGGGAATTGGCCACAAGGGACTGGGCGGGGGTCAGGCGGCAAGCGCATGCTCTTTCGGGGCCGGGGGCATTTTTAAACACATTTGTGGGGGGCCTTGGCAGGGTCCCCACAGCGGCTTTTTGAGGCCCAAGGGGAGGGGCAAAAATTGACATTTTGGGGGGGTGGGATAAAAAACAGGGGGGACCCAAACCAAAGTGGAAAAAAGACGGGAGGCGGGGGTCAGGGGCCGGGGAAAGCAGCATGGGGTTTTCCGGGGCAGGGGAAACAATGACCCAGTGTGGAGGACAGGGGCGGGCACCCACAGCGGGCGGGATGGGTCGGGAAAGGGGGCCCCAAGGGAACAGTGTGGATGTCAGGGGAAAACAGCAAAAAGCAGCAGCAGCATGAGATCATAGGGTGGCACAAGGGGACGATTTGTTGAGGTGGGTGGCAATACCCGTTCCCCCGGGAAAAATGGTGGTAGGCAGGGTGGAGAAACTGGGAGAGATGTGTGGGAAACAGGGGAAGGGTGGCGGATAAGAAAAGTGGCTGAGGGCCGGTAGTTTGGGAACCCCTGACTGCCTATGGCATTTTGGGTGTGGAAAACCTGGGGAGAAACCCCCGCCTTTTATTCATCTTGGGCAAAAAGGGCAGTTTGTTTTTTCATTTTCCCCTGGAAAAAAGCGGGTTTTTCTTTGGGGTAACGGGTGGGACCCCCGCTCATGAAAACCCCCTTAAAGGCCCCCATATGGGGGCAGGACAGCTTCTTTCCCCTGCCCAAAAATTCGGCAAGGGTTTCGGGGCCCAAACATCCCGGGGTTTGGTGCCCAGTAGTCCCGCGGACTTCTAAAAGGGGGGGCGGAGTTTCTGTTTCCAAAATTTGGCAACAAAACCCGTTGGTTCAGGGGAACCCCGCCCAGGGCCCGGGGTGTGTGGCGGGAAATGCCCCCCCCACTTGGCGGGTGAAGGGGAAACTGGTCCCTCAGTGGGCTCCAGAATTAGGTACTACTGGGTGGGTGGTTTCTGCTTTTTACCCCCCCCTTCCCCCAGCAGCTGCAGCGTAGTACCGTGGCGCTGAGTAACCCCCCCGGTCAGAACCTGTAGAGGGGGGGCGATTTCCGCACATAGGCAAGGGGGGCCAAAATGATTACGGAGGATTTCCCCTTTTGTATTTTAGTTTGTTTCCCCTCAATAGTGGGGGAAAAGGTCCCATTTTTGGGGCCCGGTTTTGCGGGGGGTTTTCCCAAAAGGGTGGAGAGCCCGAAAATCATTCCCCCTGGTATTTGCTGACTATTCGGTGTTCCCCTAGCAAAGGGAAATAAAAACAAGCTGTTGGGGCCCCTTTTTGCACAATGTTTGGGGGGGTCCCCTTTTCCCCCATTTCCACGTATACTGCCTTGGTGCTTGGGGGTCAATTTTGCTCGTTTTCCTTAAAATTTCCCTCCCCCTCCTCCAAACGCTCCCGCTTTTCTCTTGTTACCCCGGGTTGAAAAAACCCTAATTTCACCCGGTCAATTTCTTTTTTCTCCCAAAAATTCCCCCCCTCCTCCCCCAATTTTTAGGGCCCCCACCCGGGTTTTTGTGGCCACGAGATTAAGGGCGCCACGTCTCCCGTCCCCCGCCCGGGAAGATTTTTTTAAAATCTGTTCCGGACATTGGAAAACAGTGGAATTTTACCCTTATTATCCCGTAGTCCCGGCCCGGGCTGAAAAAAACGTCGCCTTTCCCCGAATGGCCTCAAAAAAAAAGGAGGTGTTAAACTTTAAGTGCCAATGGGTGGGCATCAAATTTCCAAAAAGGGGGTACTTTTTGTCTGCCTGGATAAACAAAAAAAACGTTTTAAAGGGCCCTTTCTTTATTTTTTTTTTTTTTTTTTTTTTTTTTTTTTTTTTGTTTTTTTTTTTTTTTTTTTTTTTTTTTTTTATTTTTTTTTTTTTTTTTTTTTTTTTTCATTTTTTTTTTTTTTTTTTTCAGTCGGTCCAACATGTGCGGTGGAATTCCCGCGGGTGGGAAAAATGCATATCCGGGGTGGGGTTGGGGGAGGGCCCCTTTTAGCCGGGTGAAAATCGAGGGAGGGGTTTTTCCTGGTTTGTACGAATGGAAAAAAGTGCATTTCACAGTTTCCTGGCCATTTTCAGAAGGGTTTGAAGATCGGTGGAAGGTTCAGGGGAAAAAATTTTTCCCCAACCCAGATTGAACAAGGTTTTCGCCATGCCCGGGCGCATGGGCCAATCCCCCCCTCGGGTTTCAAACGCGGGGAAAAACCCGTTTCCCCCCATTGTCCATTCCCCCATGGTTCCCATTTTTAGTTGGCGCGGAGGGAAAACCCCACAAACGATTTTTTTGCTGATGACGCGGGGGCCCGGTTTTCCCCCCTGTGTGGGGTTCGTTCGCCCAAGGGGAAAACCAGGGTAGGAAAATTTCCCTGGGCACCGCTGTGCCCCTACACTTTTGGTATGATGGAGCAGTAAATTGTGGAGGGGTGGAGGGTTGGGGGGTGATGGTGGAGGGGGAGGAGGGGGGACATTGGCGCAGGTGCCCGCAGGTTTGACAAAGTGGAGGAGAAAACGGCGTCTCCTGTTCCCAAATTTTTGGTTGGCCTGGGGGAGGGGAAACAAAATTCACCCCAGTGGGGGGGGTTAAAAGGGTTTTACGGGCCCTGACCGTAGTAACAGTCCAGGAGTCCGCGTGCCGTGCCACCTTGGAAAAAAACCGATAAGGGTCCCAAAGGAAATTTAACCCACTTCTGTTCTACTATTTTTTGAAGTGCTTGGTTTCTTGGGCCCTTTTTTGGAAAAAAAAAATTCGGCCCTTTGGAAAATTCCCTTTTCGGCTCGGCCAATTTTCCTTAGGGTTTTCTGAAAGGTTTCTTTTGGGCCCCCCTTTTTGGGAAAAGGGGGGGGACTTTCAATTTTCCAACAATTGGCAGGAGCCGGGGAAGCGTGCAACCTTTTGGTTTGGGTTGGGGGCCCATTTCTGTTGGGTTTTTTTGCAATCCCCGCTTTAAAAGGGGCTGCTGGCGCCATGGGGTACGAGGAGGGGAGGAGCATCTGGACCGGGGGATGATGTCCGAAAGGGAAAAAAACTTCCCCTTTTTGCCCGAGGTGGGGGAGCCTTGAATGGGGTGGGAAAAGGCCCTGCGAGCCAAAGGGGGCTGCTGCTGCTGTTTTCTTGCGGCGGGGGAGGATGGGGCCAACCCCCCATCCCGAGCCACGTTTTTCCCAGGCCAAAGGATGGTGAATTTTTCTGCATGTGTTTGCCCCAGGGCCTGGTGCCAACGTTAGCTCCCTGGCCACGCTTTAAATTTTTTTGGGCCCCCAAAATTCTACATTTACCCCTATTCGGCTCCTCCGGTTTTTCTTAGGGGAAAGAAATGACCCCCCCACCGCCGGGGGTATCGGATTTACCGCCCCCCGGTCCGCCCCTGAGGGGGAAATTTGCCGCTGCTGCCTCGCTGAAGCCCCCGTGCCCCTACTTTCTTGGGGCCTTGCGAAGCGGATTTTTTACCCCCGGGGTGCTTTGGGTCCCCCCCTCCCCACTTTTGCCCAAACCTGTTGGGGCTTGCAGGGCCCCCGACGGGGCCCCACTTGTGGCCCCCCCGTGCTGCCCGACGGCAAGTGCCCCCTCTTCTTTTTGACGATGATGAAGGGGCCCCCGCCTTTTACCCCCGGCTCCCCCCCCTTTGCGGTGGTACTCATTTATCTAATTGTTTTTTCATGTCCCCTGCTGTTTTCATCACCGGTCTTGGGGATGCCGAGGCTTTTCCTTCCCCAAATGACTCCCCTGCCCTTCACATCTTTAAATTTTTCCGGCCCCCATGCAAGAAGCAGGGGGGTATTGGGGCCCCCTTTTTTTGCTTTCCCAAATTTGTGCTGGGGCTGCCCCTTTCCCAAAATTGTTTTATCCTGCTATATAGGGGGCGAGAGCACAGGACCACATTGTAGTTTTTGGGGTGAGGGAAACCGGGATGGGAAAGAGGGGGGGGTGAGGGGAAAAGGGGGAGGGGGCCCCTGACCCGCCCCCCGGGCCATGCCAAAAATAAGGGTTGTGTTTAGGTTCCCAAACCCAGTCAAACCCAAACAAAACCCTTGGGTTGGCCCGGGAAAAAACACCCCGGCCCCCTAAGATGAAAAGGGGGGCATTTTTTTGGCCCCTTCCCCAGTGACCCCCCGCCCGCGAAAAATCCCCTTGCTGTTGTGGGGCGACTGGGCCTGTTTCCCGGAAAAGTTTGTGCCCCCCTGCCACTGCGGTGCAGGGCCTGCCCCCTCTCTGGGTTTTACATTTTTGTTTGTTCTAAAATGTTTAAGGGCCCTGTTTTTGGGGATTTTATTAAACTGTATATGATAAATATACAAAATGTTTTTGACTCCAAAAAGAAAACCCGTAAAAAAAGTTGGGTAAACCCCTTTGGGTATAAAAAAGGCTCCCCAAAAGGCCCGGGAAAAAAATTTTTCTTTTATGTGTCGTTTTAAAAAAAACTGGGGTTTTTCTAAAAGTAAAACAACACAAAAACAGGCTTTAAATTTAAACCCTTTGGGGGATGAATTGGCTACAGGGAAAAAATTTTATATTTTGGTGTTTAAAAAAAAACGGTTTATTTTTTTTCCGCACACCAGCAAAAAAAAAACGCCTTAATTAACCCCTGGGTAAAATTTTCGCCAAAAGGAAAATTTAAAACCGCCCCAAAAAAGTAGCTTTGGGAGCTTTTTTACCCAATTTTCGTTGTTTTCTACGCCCCACAAAAAAGGGTACAGTTGGGGAAAAAACCCTTTTTTGGGGGAAATTAAAAGGTACAGGAAAAAATTTTTAAATTTTTTTGGCGTTTTAAAAAAGCGGTTTTTTTTTGTTTGCCACCAAACAAAACAACGCTTAATTAAACCCCGGATGTTAAAAAGGGCCAAAGAATTTTAGCGCACCCAAATTTGTAGCTTTGTAGCGGTTTTTACAATTTCCCTGTTTTTTACGCCACACAAAAAAAGGATACGGGTTTTAAAAATTTAAACCCTTTTTTGTGAATTAGGGGGACAGGGAAAAATTTATATATTTTGGCGTTTGAAAAAGAAGGTTTTTTTTGTTTCCGGGAAACCAGAAAAAAACCCAAAGTTTAAATTAAAACCCCTGGTTGTAAAAATTTGGCCCAAAAATTTGAGCCGCACAAAATTGTAGCTTTTTTTTTAGGTGTTTTCAATTGCGGGGGGTTTTTTTTGCCACACCCAAAAAGAGATTTTTTAAAATTTTAATTTAACCCCTTTTCTTTTGAAAATTTTGGCACCGGAAAAAAATTTATATATTTTTTGTTGAAAAAAAACCCCCGGTTTTTTTTTTGTCAGCACAAGCAAAAAAACGTTAATTAAAAACCCCCCGGGTTTTAAAATTGCGCCCAAAGAATTTGAGCCGCCCCCAAAAAAAAGTTAGCTTTGTAGGGGTTTTCAATTGCGTGTTTTTTTACGCCACACAACAAAAAGAACATTTTTAATTAACCCTTTTCTTTTTAATTAGGCTACAGGAAAAAATTTATATATTTTGGCGTTTTAAAAAAAATAGTTTAAATTTTTTTCAGCCCCCACCACAAAAACAACGCTTAATTTAACCCTGGATGTAAAAAATTTCGCCAAAAGAATTGGGCCGCACCAAAAAAAAGTGCTTTGTAGCGGGGTTACAATTGCGGGTTTTCTACCACACAAAAAAGGAAAATTTCAGTTGTAGTTAACCTTTGCTTGGGGAATAGGTTCAGGAAAAAAATTTTTATATTTTGGGGTTGAAAAAAACGGTTTCTTGGGGTCAGACACCGGAAAAAAACGCTTAATTAAAAACCTGGGGTTTTTAAATTTTCGCAATAGAATTTGGGAGCCCAAAAAAAAGGAAAATGGTATTTGTAATTTTAAAAACGCTGTTTCTTTAAATTTAATACAAAAAAAGGGAAAAAAGGCTTAGATTTTCCCCCTTGGATATTGGAAAGTATATGCGCTTTCAGTGGAGCACATGGATTTAGGAAACCCAAAGCCCCAAAAAAAAAAGGGAAAGGGAAAAATTTAAAAGAAAAAGGGCTTGAGACAAGTGAGACAACCCACAGAAATCGCTGTATTAAAAAAATAAATCCTTTAGAAAGGCTATCCCCCGCCCGCAGCACCTTTTCCCGATGAAACACGTGGGAGGAGTGTGAGATCCGGGTCGGGGCCCGGGGCTTTTATAGTGCGGTGAGTCACAGAAAACCCGCCCGGGGCTCTTTTTGGCTTCACCTCTGACAGTATGGGAAGGGGTATGGCCCCTTTTTCCTTCCCAAATGGGCTTTGCCCCCCTTGTAAAAGGGCCCTGTGCTCGCAAACCCTTTTATCAATCAAAAAAAACCCCCCAAATTCGTTCACCTGGGAAAATAACCCCCCAAATTTTCCCAAACCCTTTGTTCCGAAAACCCAAAAATTTTTCCTGAAATTTTTTAAACGAATTCCAAATTCGTTAGAATCAATTCGGCCCCCTCTCTAATTTTATGACAAAAGGTGGGAAAAAAATTTTAATTTGTATAAATAGGGGTTCCCGATTTATCGTATATTTAAAAAAAAAAAAAAAAAAAATGTATCCAATGATCATATAAGGGCAAACAGGAAAAAGTAAAAACCCCCTGGGATTGTAAAATTAAAGGGAAAAAAAATTTAAATTTTATATATATACACAGCATGGTTGCATATGTTAGTTTAAAATAAAAGTACAAAAATTTAAATTTCGTTAATCCCCCAAATTTTAAAAATCAATAAAGGATTTTTTTAAATCTAAAAATTTAAATACATAAAAACCTTTAAAACTTAATTTTGCACAATTTTAAATTTTGTATTTTAGAAAAACCCCTAAATTAAATTTATCACCAAAAAAAAAAAAGTAAAAATTAATCAAATCCATTAAATAGCGGCCCGGGGTTTTTAAACATATAATTGGGGCAATGCGTGGCAGGGGGGGTGCCCCGATATTCAAAATTTTTTTCTACGATGGGACTTTTCCCAAAAGGGTTATTTTTTGTGCAATTTCGGGGGGGGCATATTGGGCCGGCAAATTCCGCCCCCAGTTGGGGGATACCATAAGTAAAATTTTTTAGCAAAACCCGAAAATACTAAAACAAAATGAAAAAAGTGGGGTTAAAATTTTGTAAAAAAAAAAATTGCTTTAAAATTTTGAAAGTTTAAGCACAATAAAAAAAGAAAATGAAAAAAATTATTTTATAAAATATGTAGTTTAAAAAAATGATTTTTTTTTTTATAAAAGGGAAGGTTTAATTAAAAGTAAAAAAAAAAAAAATTATAATGTTGGTAAGCCCCCACTGGTTTTTTAAATTTTTATTAAAAAATAAACCAATAATCTATAAAAGCAGAAAAAAGTGAATGCCAAAAAAAAATTTCAAATTTTAAACAAAATTAATTTTATATATAAGCCCAGCATATTTGTATATAAGGACATAAATTTGCAATAAAACTTTAAAATTGTCTTAAAAAAACAAAACAATGAAAAAGGGGAAAAAAAAAAAAAAGGGGTTTTTCTTTCTTTTTCTCCATTTTATCGCTGAATTAAAACAGTCTCCACCCGTTTGGGTAAACAACTGGGGATAGGCCCTATAGGTTGGGATTACAAAAACCAAAAAAATTTTGAAGATTTAGTGGAACCCAAATTTTAAAACAAAAATTAAAAAAAAAAAAAGGGGGCCCCAATAAAAAATAATAAAAAATGTGTGAAAAACAGAAAATTTGGGGTTTAAAAAAATTAAATTTTTTTTCAAACCTTGAGGGAAAAGTTCTCCCAAAATTAAAAATTTTAACGGCCTTTTTTTTTCCTTTTTTTTCCAAAATTCCCACTCTAATTTTTGCCCATACCTTTTCAATTCCCTTAACTAAAAAAGGATTTGGGGGGCCCCAATTATTTTGGGTTTAAAAAAAAAAGGGGCCGAAAAGGGGTTGTTTTTAAGGGTAGACGGGTTTAATACAATTTTGTTTCCAAAAATATTCGAACAGCTCTTGGGTTCTTTAATTTTTAAAAAATTTGTTGTAAGACCCAAAATAAAAATTTTTTGGGCACCTACAAGTTGCCCTAATAGATGGGGAAATTTGGGTTTTTTCCGCAAAGGGGGATAGCTGCAGAATTTTTTTAAAAAAAAAATAATCCATCACTGGAAGTGAATTCAAACCCGGCAGGGAAAAAATTAGGGGGCTTGGGAAAAACCCTTTTCCCCATGGAAAGCCCTCCAGGGTTTTTTGGGTTTGGAATATTGAATATTTTTCACAAATTTTTGGGGGGTTATAAAAGGCTTTTTTTTAAAAAAAAAATCCCCCGTTTTTTCCCCCGTTTTTAGCAAGGGCAAATTTTTTTGGGTTGGGTTTTGGTAAATTTTTTTTGGGCCGGTTTTAGGCTCAGTCAATTTAAAAACGGCCAATGCTTAGCAAGAAAAGATCCAATATTCCCCCCGTTTATTTTAAAAGTGGGAAAAAAAAACCAAGGGGTTGTTTCAAAAAAGTTTGTTTTTTTAAAATTTTTTAACAACAACGAATTCCTTTGTGGAAATTTTTGCTGCCTATATCCCTTTTAAAGAAGTCGGGCTATACCCTGTCTCTAAAAAAAATTTTGTTTTAAATCTTTAGCTGTTTTTTCAAAACGATTCAGTAGAACATATCGTTTATCCTGAGATATTGGCACCGGGCACCCGATATGGTGGAAGGATTGTGTGGGGAAGTATTTAATAGTAAATTTCCCGTGTTCTTTGGAAACATCTGTCTAAATACCCTCCTGATCAACCCAATAAAATCCCAAAAATTGAATGGATTGGAATACAACCAAATGTTAGTTTAAAATTCAATCATTTGATTTAAGTTGTCCCTAAAGAATTTGGCTCATTGACAGATCCCTGGAAAAAAAGAATAGGGGCATCATAATTTTACCAAAACCCCTGACATGGGGAAGCACACGCGCGTGCCCCAGAAAATCGCCTCTCCCACATACCCAAAAAACAGATTGATATGCCGGGCGCTGCAGCCCCCCTGGCGTGCACGCTTTTGAGGTAATAGTTCTTGAAAAAAAAGAGGTTGTGGGGCAAAACAAAACTCCAACAATTCTAAATTTTTTAAATTACATAGGGACTGTCCCAGCTATATCTTAGAAAAAAAACGTACAGCTTCAACCCTCCCTTGTTTGATACAAGTGTACAAAGATCCTACTCGGGTGTTACCAGAAGATATTTTTTCCATCTGTTACCATTAAATTTTTTTAGAACACCATGGTGTCTTTTATGTTGGGGGTAAGCATTTACTAAGGGGTTTTAAATAAAATCGAAAAATTTCCCGGGACAGGATCACAAAAAACTTCATTTCCGGGAGTCGTTTGGAGGGCCCAGCAGTGTCATTTTGGTTTTTTTGTAAATTTTTTGGTAGTAGGAAAAGCATGGGTATTTTGGGGAAATGTAACCCCCAAAAACCCCCATCGAAAATTTTTTTTTGGAATAATCCCAAAGCTTTAAAAAGGCCCGTTCTAATATTTAAAAAAGGTTTTGGGGGCATTTTCATCTAGGGGGCTATGGACAATTTTTTTAAAAAGAAACCCTTTTTTGCAAGTCTAAATCCTCACGTTCGTATTTTTTAAAATTTGGGCCCCGGGCCCCCACTATATTTCCCCCCCTTTGTCCCGGGTTTTAAAAACACAAATTCCCGTGTATTTTGGGCCAACTTTTTTTACAGCTTTTCTCTGTTCTTCTTGTTTTAAATTATCCCTATTGTTTTTTTGGGGAAAAATCTTTTGGGGATTGTTGGTAACCATTTTGCCCAAAAATTATTAACCTGGGGACAAAAGGAAAAAGGGAAAAAAGGAAAAAATAGGTTTGGGTTTTTGGGTAGATTTGTTAAGAAATTTACCTTTATCCATGTCTTCCTGTCCTTTAAATAATTTTGCAAAGTTTGCAGGGCTTGTTGTTCAAGTGGGACTATCTAATTTTGGGCATCACAATTTTCGAAGATGTAGTTTTCGCAAATTTAAATTTTCCCCTAAAAATAAAAAGAAGTTTTTCAAAACTGTAAAAAAAATCAAAAGGGATTTTGTAGGGGCAAAGGTTTAAAAAACCCCTTTCTCCGGAAATTTTTTGTGTACTTCTGATAACCCCTGAGAGGATAAACTAATTACCTCCCGCCTATTCTTGTGTTTTTTTTGATTTTGATTTTTGGGGGGGTTTTTTTTCCTTTTTCCAAAATTTTTCACCATTATTTTTGGGAATTTTTTTTCCATTTTCCCTTGAAGAGAAACCTGTCCAAAAAAAATCTTTTTTTCCTTTAATCTCCCATTATCTTCTACAGGCGATGGGAAAAAAGGAAAAATTTGATCGAGATTAAAAAGTTGTAGAAATTTTTATTTTTTTCTGCTAATTGGAGGGGGGTTGGAGTCTCTTTTTAATTTTTTTGGGCCCTTTTTGGCAAAATTTCTCCTTCTCCCAACGGGAAAAATCCTTGTCAAGCGTCATCATTGAATTGTGAATGCCTCTTTTCGAGGAGGCACCTTTTTTAATTTTGGATTGAATCACATCAATTTCCTTCTCTAACTCGGAAAGGGAGATTAGATTGTATCAACAATTCAATAAAGCCACGAGAGCATTTATTTGCTTTTCTTCCCATTTAATCGAAATTCTAGCATGGTCAATATTAAAAGATGGAAGATCTGCACCTCAACCCACTCGGTATTAACCCTCTGAGGTGAATTCGCGTGCGTTTGGTGTGCAGGAGCTGGCTTAGCGTGGATTGTTATTATGGGTACAGGAAAAAATTAAATTTCTCTCCGTGACGTTATATACTGAGTTAATTCAGTTGTTACCTTTGCTCGCATAGATGTGTTGATTTTATATTGAACCGGCTATGAATGATATACCTAATGCTATACACGTAATTAAATATTGTTACCATTTATTCTCTAATGCTTGTTTTTTCTGCTTTTGATCTTGCTAGTGTCGTTCGTTATGTAGATTTATGTATGTAATTTGAGTATTTTATGATAAATTTTGATACATAAAATTCTTATTAAATGTGATTATAATAAAAATATATAAATTTATTATGATCATAGGGTGTTAAGACATCTTCTCATCTGTTCTTTCTCGTTATGAGCATAAATTAGTGAAAATGCCCTCGCAATGCCCCCACGATCAATATATTTGGGAAGTACTGGATACCTTTTTAGAGAAAACGTAGCCCAATGTATTATCCTGGAGTCTTCTTTGTGTTAATCCTATTTCTGTGTGTTTCACAGCTTCTGACTCTAAGATGGATAAGAGGATTATAGAGCCCCGTGACTAGCTGTTGAGATCGATTTTATCTCGACAAAGTTGAATATCTGCAAGGTTTTTATGGTGATCGAAATTTCCAGATCATCGGCGATAATTAAAAGGTTAAAAACTGTGCATCATCTATAAGATCGCCCTTTTTCGCGCGCTTCCTGTAATCTTTGGCGGCCAGCCATGATATACAGAATAGAGCAGGGAGAGATGAGTGTGCTACCGTCCAGACTCACAGGGATGCTTTATGCGGTTGCGATCAGGCTGGAAGACTCACATGACCCTTCTTTTACAATAGAACAGCGTTTCCCTGTCTCACAGCCCCATGTCTCTCAGCGTCTCATATGGGATAGGACCTGCGCTCTGCCTGTGGCCAAACAGCACAGCGAACATTATCATACCTTCTAGCACAGAGAAACCTCTACTATAAGCTGTCATCCTTCCAATTTAGTTAGATATAGAGATTGAACAATTTTATTAGATAGCTAGAGCAATTTTAATGGCAGCATCTACCGCTGTAAAATTCACTGCGCGTTGGGAGCTGGTGGGGGGGCACCCCGAGGCAAACACAGACAAGCTCTACTACATAAAGTACACGATAAAGTTCACCAAGACTTAGGTTAGACATTGTAGTGGAATCTTCTTTATTATTAAAGTTTTCTATTGACAAATATTTCCCATCGCCTATCTCTCCATAATAAACCTCCTCAACCACACTCCCACGTGAGGCACCAACCCAGAACATATATTGGATAAAAAACTAATATCTAGTAACTGCAGGTCTCTTGATAGCTGCAAAACTCCACTTTTATTATCAGATACATTTTCCAGATAGGTGTCAATTTTACCCATTACACCGTGACTGTTGATATAACCACCTGCACTTAAATACAAACCAGCAATCTTGTATTCAGCACAGGTTGTTTTTGCCAAAAATTCCGTGTATCCGTACGAAAACATCACAGTTACGTGTTTTTTTGACTTTTGCGCACCCAGCACTGTTCCATTGACTCAGCATCTACTAAATCTTAAAACAGCAATTCTATAATCTGCACAGGTGAATTGAAAGGTGCAAAAAATACCGATTATTACATCAAAACATAACAGTTTGCCGTGTTTTTTGACTTTTGCGCACCCACACTGTTCAATTGAACTCAATCTGAGCATCTACGTAAATCTTCAAAACAGCCCAATTCTATATTCACCACAGGTGAATTGGAAGGTGCAAAAAAATTACCGTTTATTATATCAAAACAAACAGTATACGTGTTTTTTTGACTTTTTGCGCACCCAGCACTGTTTCATCATGACGCCAGCATCTACGTAAAATCTTAAAACAGCAATTCTAATATACACCACAGGTGAATTGATAGGGGTGCAAACAATACCGTTTATTATAACAAAACATACAGTTACGTGTTTTTTAAACTTTTCGCACCCAGCACTGTTCATTGACGCAGCATCCTACGTACATCTTAAAACGCAATTCAATATTCACCACAGTTGAATTGAAAGGTGGCAACAAATACCTATAATATATCAAAACATAACAGTTACGTGTTTTTTGACATAATTGCGCACCCAGTACTGTTTCATTGACGCAGCATCTACGTAAACCTTAAAACAGCAAATTCTATATTCACCACAGGTAATTGAAAGGTGCAAAAATAACAGTCTATTAATATCAAACATAAAAGATTTTACGTGTTTTTTGACTTTGCGCAACACCAGCACGTTCATTTGACGCAGCAATCTACGTAAATCTCTTAAAAACAGCAATTCTATATTCACCTACAGGTGAATAGAAAAGGTGCAAAAAATAGCCGTTTATTATATCAAAACATAACAGTTACGTTTTTTTGACTTTTGCGCACCTCAGCACTGTATTCAATGACGCAGCATCTACTAAATATCTTAAAACAGCAATTCAATATTCCACCACAGGAGAATTGAAATGTGTACAAAAAAATTACCGTTTATTATATCAAAACATTAGCAGTTACGTTTGTTTTGACTTTTGCGCACCCAAGCACTGTCATTGACGCACATCTACGTAACTTCTTAAAAACACAATTCTATATTCACCACAGTTGAATTGAAGGTGCAAAAATACAGTTTATTATACCAAAACATAACAGTTACGTGTTTATTGACTTTAGCGCACCAGCACTGTTCATTGACACAGCATCTACTAAATCTTAAAACAGCAATTCTATATCACCACAGGTGAATTGAGAAGGTGCAAAAAATACCTTATTTATATCAAAACATAACAGTTACGAGTTTTTTTGACTTAGCCACACCAGCAACGTTCATTACGCAGCATCTACGTAAATCTTAAAACAGCAATTCTATATTCACCAGTGGGGCAGGTGAATTGGAAAGGTGCAAAAAATACAGTTTATTATATCAAAACATTACAGTTTACGTGTTTTTTTGACTTTTGCGCACCCAGCACACTGTTCATTGACCAGCATCTACGTAAACCTTCAAAACAGCATATTCCTAGATTCACCATCAGGTGAATTGAAAGGGCAAAAATACCGTTTATTATATCAAAACATAACAGATACGTGTTTTTGACTTTGCGCACACCAGCACTGTTCATTGACGCAGCATCTACGTATAAATCTTAAACAAGCAATTTCTATATTCCCCACAGGTGAAATTGAAAGGTGCAAAAAAAATTATATACCGTTTATTATATCAAAACATAACAGTACCGTGTTTTTTTACCTTTTGCTTCACCCAGAACTGTTCATTGACGCATCATCTACTTAAATCTTAAAACAGCAATTCTATATTCACCACAGGTGAATTGAAAGGTGCAAAAAATACCGTTTATTATATCAAACATAACAGTTACGTGTTTATTTGACTATTGCGCACGCCAGTACTGTTCATTGACCAGCATCTACGTAAAACCATAAAACAGCAATTCTATATTCACCACAGGTGTGAATTGAAAGGTCAAAAAATACAGTTCTATTATATCAAACATAACAGTACGTGTTTTTTGACTTTTGCAGCACCCAGCACTGTTTCATCCTGACGCAGCTCTACTAAATCTTAAATACACAATTCTATATTCACCAACAGTAATTGAAAGGTGCAAAAAATACCCGTTTATTATATCAAAACATAACACAGTTACGTGTTTTTGACTTTTGGCGCACCAGCACTTGTTCATTGACCAGCATCTACGTAAAAGTCTTAAAACAGCAATTCTATATTCACCACAGGTGAATTGAAAGGTGCAAAAAATACCGTTTATTATAATCAAAACATTACAGTTAACGTGTTTTTTGACTTTGCCACCAGCACAGTTTCATTACGCAGCATCTACGTAATCTTAAAACAGCTATTCTATATTCACCACAGGTGAATTTGAAAAGGTGCAAAAAATACAGTTTATTATACCAAAACATAACCTTTACGAGTTTTTTGGACTTTTGCGCACCCAGCACTGTTCATTGACACAGCATCTACGTAAATCTTAAAACACCAATACTATATACACCACAGGTGAGAATTGAAAGTTGAAAAAAATACATTTTATTATATAACAAAATACCTGTTTCTTGTTTTTTGACTTTTGCGCACCCAGCACTGTTCATTGACGCTGCCATCTACTTACATCATAAAACAGCAATTCTATCATTCACCACAGGTGAATTGGAAAAGGTGGCAAAAAATACGATTATTAATATCAAAACATAACAGTTACGTGTTTTTTGACTTTGCGCACCCAGCAAACTGTTCATTGACGCAGCACTACGTAAATCTTAAAACAGCAATTACAATATTCACCATGGTGAATTGAAAGGAGCAACAAAATACCGTTTATTAATCAAACACATAACAGTTACTGTGTTTTTTTGACTTTTGCGCACCCAGCACTGTTTCATCTGACGCAGCATCTACGTAAATCTAAAAACAGCATATTCTATCTTCACCACATCAGGTGAAATGAAAGGGTGCAAAAAATACCGTTTATTATATCAAAAAACATAACATTTACGTTTTTTAATACTTTTCACACCCAGTCACTGTTCATTGACGCAGCATCACGTAAATCTGTAAAACAGCAATTCTATATTCACCACAGGTGAATTGAAAGGTGCAAAAAATAACCTTTATTATATAAAACATAACAGTAACTGTTTTTTGACTTTTGCGCACCCAGCACTGTTCATTGACAACAGCAACTACAAATCTTAAAACAGCAATTCTATATCACCACAGGAATTGAAAGGGTGCATAAAATACCTTTATTATATCAAAACATAACAGTTACTGTTTTTTGACTTTTGCGCACCCAGCACTGTTCTTGACGCAGCAACTACGTAAAATCTAAAAACAGCAATTCAATATTCACCACAGGTGAATTGAAAGGTTCAAAAAATACCGTTTATAATATCAAAAAATAACATTACGGTTTTTTGAACTTGTTGCGCACCCAGCACTGTTTTCTTGACGCAGCAAAAAACTACGTAAATCTAAAAACAGCAATTCTATATTCACCACTGAATTGAAAGTGATGCAAAAAATACCGTTTATATATTAAAACATAACAGTTAACGTGTTTTTTTGTACTTATGCGCACCCAGCATCTCTTCAATTGACGCAGCATCACGTAAAATCTTAAAAACACAATTCTATATGCACCACAGATGAATTGAAAGGTCAAAAAATACCGTTTTATTATACCAAAACATAACAAGATAACGTTTTTTTTGGACTTTTGCCCAGTCCAATTTGTTGATCAGAACACTCCTTGCAGTTAAATTTTGAATCCAGCATTTTGTTTTTGATTAGAGGTATGTTGAGAATAGCTGTGATTTGCCGACTTTTAATAAGAGACTTTCCAAAACTATTCCATACCTTCTCTAATTTTTTATATTTCTGAACATGGAGCGAAATACAGGTGGTAAGCGAGCAAAGAGGGGGGAAGCACATGGAGGTAGAGGTAGGAGAGAAGGTGCTCCTTCCATTGCTGGCGACAACACCAATGCCAGCGGAACGTCAGTTGCAGGACCGTCAGCCTGTCATCCGCTGGGTCAGGGCCCTGTGAATCTAAGTAACGAACATCGACGCCAATCTGACCTTCAGTGGTTAATGCAACTGCATCTAGCAGTCTTACCTCCTCGTCCTCGCAGCACAACGGCCACAAATGTAGTCATCAGCATCATCAGCATCCGTCCAACATGAACAGCCCAAATGTCCAACTCGTGTACCCACACACTGTGGGAAATCCATTGTCAGAAGACCTCTTTTGATGACAAAATGCGGTTGGGTCCAGAAGGCATGTTAAAAATCAAGAGATGATTTAGTCTGCTCTGACGCCCAGTTAACTGATGCCCATCAAGGAGGAGAAGGAAGCCGGTCAATCGGCAAAAATCCCGGGCGGTCGGCAAACGCCCTTGCAGTAACCCTTTGCTTTAGCCCGCAGGCTTCTGGATGCAGAAAGTCAGGACGACCAAGTCCACCTGTGTTGAATGATATGATGATTGACGACATTGCTGATCATGGGTGGGGGGACCATCCTGGCTTTTCCGCAGAATTTGCTGCGAGCGCTCATCAGTGGACCGAGAGGAAGGACGATGGGTATGTCAATACTGTCCCGCCGCAAAAAAGTGAGAGGCGGATCCGCAGAAGCCGCTGATATGATTCCGCCAGCCACGGTCAGCGCAAACCCCGCTCTTCGCTTATCGCCACTCAAAAAGGACCCAGGTCCTCTCAGCCTGTGCCTTTCTTTGAGCAAGCCTCGATTCACCCCAGCGATGTCATATGCCGCCTTTGCCGTAAACGCATAAGTAGAGGCAGAACCTTAATGGTTAACCACCGTCCCAACATGTCTAGTCACATGCAGCGAATTATGAGTTTGAAATGGAGGGAAAACTTGGCCAAAAAAGGCCAAACCGACGCCCGCCTCCAACCCACTGTCACACCCTCTGTCTCCGCCTCCTCCCCTCCGCACCACCAAGCGTTCCTCAGCTGCCCATTGTCTCTCAGAGTCCATGATCAGGGATCAGCCTCCGCTTCACCTTCACCCACCGTCGCCGAGAACCACCAGCACCAACCAGAGACCCATCCTACCCCTTCTCCTTCCGCAAGTTTGGACGACCTCACCCCATGACGCGGACTATCTCGCCCAGCCTTCTGTCTTCCAGTTTTGGAGCAGAAGAAACACTCATAAACCAACCATCCCAAAAAAAGGGCCCCCCCCCCCCAAAAAAAGCCCCCCTTGGAATGTCGCATTACCAGGCTTTGGTCCTTGGAAATGTTGCCTTTCCGTCTGGTTGACACAGATGGGTTCCGCCAACGTCAATGGCCCTCGTCTGCCCCCAATACCAGATGCCGAGCAGGCAATTCTTTGCCATAAAAGCCCTCCCTGCCTCTGGCGAGCCACGTGTCATCTAAAATTTCAAGCGCTTGTCTGCATCTGTGTCCGGAAAAGTCCATCTCACCACCGTCCACATGACTAGTAAGCACGGCCAAGGCCGCTATATCTCTGTGACACTCACTGTGAGCTGGGTGGATGTCTCTGGGGGTGACGGTGGCTCTCAGGCCGACACGCTCTTCAAAACCGCAGGGATGGTGCCAGGGCTCTTTCCCCCTAGGTCCTCTGGGGCATCACTTGCCCAGAGACACCAGGCCGTGTTGAAAATTAATCCTGCCTTGGAGACCTCGTCCCAAACTCACAGTTCAGTAGTGTCTGGTACGGCTCTAAGCAACGAGACCGAGCGCTGGCTGGGTGACAAGAACCTTGTGCCAGGCAAGTGGTGTGCGATAACGGGCGAAATCTGCTGGCCGCCCCGCCCTTAAGATCGGTAGCGTGGAGCACATCCCTTGCCTGGCACATGTCATGAACCTTGTCGTCCCAAAAATTTCTAAAGAGTCTACTACCCGGGTCTGGACTGCCTGCTGAAGAAGGCTCGAGGTCTGAGTTCACACTTCCGCCGTACGCAGCACCCTGCTTCATCCCGCCTGGCAGCACTGTTGCATGCCGTCAGCCCGCCTCCCCGTCAACCGTCTCATTGTATTAGACGTGGCAACACGCTGGAATTCCACCCTCGCACATGCACCAGCGATTGTGGCAGCACGCAATGCCATTACGCAGTACGAAGTGACACCATGGCCTGACAAGCAGCGGTACGGACCTCGGGGGTGTTGAACTCACTTGAGAGTGGAGGCAAGGTTGAAAGAGCTCTGAACCATCCTTGCCAGTTTTGAAGAAGCCACAAAATGGTCAGTGCGGACAATGCCCTTGTCACATGAGTATTGTCGGTGATCATTAGTTTCTGGACGATCGTGGAACACTCTGAAACAACAGGTCCCGCCACGACGGAGAGGAACAGACACAGATGCGACACGGAGCCTTTCTTCTCCCGTCAAATCCACAAGGCCCGACAGTTTCACAATTTCATCGGTCTCATTAGGCAGTGGTTCTGGGTCCAGAGCTAGTGCAAGGTGGCGCATCAGCTCTCATGGTGCAATCATCTCAGGCCAAGTCAGGGCTGTGTTAGAAGCTGTGCCCGAAGGCAGCGAGGAGGAGGAGACAGGAGGAGAGTATTCCTAGACACCCGATATACCGCCGTCCCTGCCTTGGAAAAGAGGTGGCGCGAATTTGAGGCGGAGGAGGAAGATAGGAAGATTTTCATGTTTGCTTAGTGCCCCTCGACCCAGAGGCTTGGGAAATCAGGCTCCATGTCTCCTCACATGAGATGCTTGATGCTCCATTTCCTCCAACATGATCCTCGCAATAAGGCCCATCAAAATGAACAAACAGTTTACTGGTGGCCACACCTCCTGGAATCCCCGTACAAAACAAAAATAGCACTTTCCTTCCACCCAACCCAAATAGAGAGTAAATTGCAGGAAATGGAGACCTTGCTTGATTGATCAACTGAGACATCTGTTTTATGCGTACTGCTTCACGTTCCCCAAATGTCACGTGTAACAACATCACGACGTGACGAGCCATAGAAGTGGCCAAGTAGGCATAGCAGCCGCACAGGGCAAGGTGGCAGAAGCCTAATGAGTGACCTCTGGCAATCTTTGTTTACCACCTCACAAACTCATGAAATCCAGGGAACACATCCAACACACAGAGATCAGCTTAAGATCATGGTGCACTACTACAGCGTCTCAACACTCGATGTTTTTTGCATGTGTTCCGGACCCAATAGACTTCTGGGTATCCAAAATGGACAATCCCGAGCTGGCTCGTCACGCCATAGAGGTTTTCCATGCCCAGCACCAGCGTCATATCTGAGCGGACCTTCAGCACACCCGCTTGTAGGATCAATACAAGACAACCTCGATCCGGTCTTTTCCACAATAATGTGGATACGTTAGACTTTCATCAAGATGCATCAGGCATGGATCTCTGATGATGAGTTTGTGCCCCAAAGCGAGTGTCACCGATTAGTTGCCAGTCTACTTCACATTCCTTTTCAAACCAGAAATGGTCCTCTTGAAAACTTTTGTTTAAAGTGATCATTTCTAACTGCAAATTTTTATTCTCTTTTTCCCAACAGTTCATTTTGCTGGTATTTGCTGTGAGGAGACGAAAAAGACAGCATGGTTTTTCCATGACAACACCGATTCCATTTACTCAACCTTTAGTCTTAAGAAGTTTTCGCATTGTCCCAGGGTTTTGAGGTCATGTTGCTGTGAGATAGCAGCAATAATCTTGGTCCTTTGGAACAGAAATGTGACTTTCTAAGTGGCATTTCTCCTCACAATTTTTAATAAGTGCTTGAGAATCATATTTATAATTTTTTTGGGTCATGTTGCAGTGAGAACAGCTATAATTATGTCCTTTGGAAACAGAAATGGGCTTCTAAGTGGCATTTCTCCCTCACAATTTTGTAATAGTGGCTGAGAAGCTTATTTATAAAATTTTTTTGGGGTCCATGTAGCAAGTGAAGATACAGCAATAATCATGGTCCTTTGTAACAGAAAAGTGGCTTCTAATGTGCATTTCTCCCCACAATTTTTAACAGTGGCTGAAAAGTCATTTTTATAAATTTTTGGGTCATGCTGCATGAAATGCACATACTTACAGGTCCTATTATAAAAATAATGTTGTTTTCTAACAGACATTTGTCTTCACAATTACCAAAGTGGGCTCAAGGAGGTCATGCTTTGAATTTTTGGGGGCATTTGGCTGTGACATGCAGCTATACTACATCCCTATTCTAAAAAATGTTTGTTCTTAACAGACATTTGGTCTTCTCAATTGACCAAAGTGGCTCAAGGGTCATGCTTATGAATTTTTGGGGGCATTTTGCTGTGACATCAGCAATACTGACAGGTCCTATTCTAAAAAATGATTGTTTCTAAGAAGACTTTGTTTTCACAATTGTCCCAGAGGTGGCTCAAGGGATGAGCTGTCAGAAACCAGGAATATGTAGGACACTGTTAATGGACACATTGCAAAATGACTGTTTTTGCAAGATCTTAACATAGCTATCCAATCCCATTATTGAAGACAACCCATTTAATACAATGAAAAAAAGAGAAACAAAGACATGGTGGGATTTCCATCCTAATTTTAAAAATTGTGTTTTCTAGAAAATTAAAGTACTAAAAAACTTGCATGTACTAAATAGCTGTTAAAAAATTCCACTGAATTGGTACAAGGGATGTACAGGAATACTTGACCAGCATTGTAGTTATATCAGAGACATGGATATGGAGCCAGGACAGAGAACAAAGTACAGAGAACCATTTTCTCCATCACGGTTTGAGTAAAATGAGAAAAAGAATGCCAAGATAAAGGGGCACTCTGGGTGTAACAGGACGTAAACACCATATTTCCAAGTGAAGCTCAATTGGTCACACCTCATAGCGGAGGGGCAAGCGCTACCCAGGTATTGACAGTGTACAATGGAAGGCTGGAGTTCACACACTTCCGCTTCCGCACTCAGCTTCACACACAGTTTTCGTTGGCTGCGTCATCAGGGTCATTTTAACCTGCGTGTTAATAGATGACGGACGCCAGCCTTGGCTTCAACTACGCACACCACTGTACCTCCGCCCCTGGGTCATGCTGTGGCCCAGGACAGGTATAGTCATGTCGTTCAACTAAAATGTTGTTGAAAGACCTCCTTTATCCCGGCACTTTTTAAATGGTGGGGGTCATGCAGGATTGGCGGCTCAAGCTGTGGCCCAGACAGGTATAAGTCAATGTCCAGTGAAACTAAAATGTGAGTTGAAAGACTCCTTTTTCCGGCACTTTTTAAATGGGGGGTCATGACAGGTTGGGGCTCATGCTGTGGCCCAGGACGGTATAGTTCAATGTCCAGTGAACTAAAAATGGTGGTTGAAAGACTCCTTTTTCCGGCACTTTTTTAAATGTGATGTTGGGGTCATGCAGGTTGTGGGGGCTCATGCTTGGCCCAGGGAAAGGTATAGTCAATGTCCAGTTCCAACTAAAATGGTGGTTGAAAGACTCCTTTTTCCGGCACTTTTTAAATGTGGGGTCATGCAGGTTTTGGGGCTCAGCTGTGGCCCAGGACAGGTATAATCTAAGTCCAGTTCAACTAAAATGGGGTTGAAAGACTCCTTTATTCCCGCACTTATTTAATGTGGGGTCATGTCAGGTATGGGGCTCATGCTGGCCCAGACAGGTATAGTCAAAGTCCCAGTTCAACTAAAATGGTGGTTGAAAGACTCCTTTTTCTGCCACTTTTTAAATGGGGGGTCCAAGCAGGTTGGGGCCATGCTGTGGGCCTCCAGACAGGTATAGTCAATGTCCAGTGAAACTAAAATGGTGGTTTGAAAAGACTCCTTTTTTCCGCACTATTTTAAATTGTGGGGGTCATGCAGGTTGGGGCTCATGCTGTGGCCCAGGACAGGTAGAGTCAATGTCCCAGTGAAACAACAATGGTGGTTGAAGACTCCTTTTATTCCGGCACTTTTTAAATGTGGGGTCATGCAGGTTGGGGGCTCATGCTGTGCCAGGACAGGTATCGTCATTGTCCCAGTTCAACTAAAATGGTGTTGGAAAGACACCTTTTTCCTGGCACTTTTAAATTGGGGGTCATGCAGGTTTGGGGCTCATGCTGTGGCCCAGGACAGTATAGTCAATGTCCAGTCATCTAAAATGGTGTTGAAAACTCCTTTTTCCGGCACTTTTTAAATGTGTGGGTCTCAGGTTTGGGGCTCATGCTGTGGCCCAGACAGGTTATAGTCAATGTCCAGTTCTACTACAATGGTGTTGAAAGACTCCTTTTTTTTCCGGCACTTTTTAAATGTCAATCATGCAGGTTTGGGGCTCCAAGCTGTGCCCCGGACAGTTATAAGTCAATGTCCAGGAAACTACAATAGGTGTTGAAAGAACCTTTTTCGGCACTTTTTTAATGTGGGGGACATGCAGGTTGGGGCTCATGCTGTGGTCCCCCCCCCTCAGGACAGTTATAGGTCCCATGTCCAGTTTTCAACTAAAATGGGGTGGAAAGAACTCCTTGTTTTCCTGCACTTTTTAAATGTGGGGGTCATCAGTTGGGGCTCATGCTGTGGCCCAGGACAGTAAAGGTCAAATGTCCAGTGAAACTAAAATGGGTGTTTTGAAAGACTCCATTTTGGCGTCACTTTTTAAATGTGATGGGTCATGCAGGTTTTGGGGCTCATGCCTGAGCGTTCCAGACAGGAAATTCAAAGTTCCATTTCAAGTAACATGATGGTCAAATCATACTGCCTTCTGGCACTTTTTAATTTGGTGGGTGATGCAGTTATAAGGTCAGGCAGTGGTACAATACAGGGATATAATCGGTCTGTAACTTTTTTTTCTGTGACTTTTATAATCAAGTGTGTTGCCTAAGATGTACACGTATCCATTTGACTGTTGTGATGTTAATTTCAGCTTCTCCAGTCCTTGTTGGGTGAATAATGAAGGTTTGTTTGCTCTCCCCATAACTAAATGTCATCGCCGCATAAATCGATGCTCACTATCGAAAAACCATATCGATAGCGGGCCGACTAATCTACTATCGATCGATCTCGATAGCCAACGCAATCGCTCAACACTACACAGGACCAATCGTGTCTCTTGTAGTTAAATGATGTATTTCGGGACGACGCTAACTTGGTTTTAACTGGTAATAGTGAATCTAAAGAAATGTTGATGAAACTAAAAAATTTATTTCACAAACGTTTAAAATTTGGTGGAATAAAGCTTTTTTGGAGAAATATCTTTCTCGAGGGTTAATACCGAGAGGGTTGAGGGTGCAGATCTTCCCATCTTTTAATATTGACGATCTAGAATTTCGACTTAAATGGGAAGAAAAGGCAAATAAATGCTCTTGTGGCTTTATTGAATTGTTGATACAATCTAATGAGACGTCCCTTTACGAGTTAGAGAAGGAAATTAATGTGATTCAATCCAAAATTAAAAAAGACCTCTCAAAAGAGGCATTACAACAATTCAATGATGACCTTGACAAGGATTTTTCCCGATGGGAGAAGGAAATTGTTGCCAATAAGACCAAAAAATTACAAAGAGATCTCAATGACCTCCAATTAGACAGAATATATAAATGTATGCTACAACTATTAGATCTCGATCTAGTTCCATTTCTTCATCGACATCTGTAGAAGATAATCGGAGATTAAAAGAGAAAGGATTGTTTGGACAGGATGGCTCTTCAAGGAATGGCCAAATGCGCAATAATGGTGAAAAATTTGGAAAAAGGAAAAATATCTCCCCAAATCAAGAATCTAAAAAACAAAAGAATAGACATATCTATCCAAAATCGACTACCGTATATACTTCGGTATAAGCCGACCCGGAATAATCAAACACCAACTTTTGCCCCAAAAAAACGGGAAAACTATTGACTCGAGTATAAGCCTAGGGTAGAAAATGCAGCGGCTACTGGTAATTTTAAAAATAAAAATGGATACCAATAAAATTACATAGGCAGTTTAATGTCCCCCATAGGCAGATTATAGGCAGGTATTTGGCCCCATACGCAGGTAAAAGGCAGGTATATGGCCCCATAGACAGGTACTAGGCAGGTATCTGGCCCCATACGCAGGTATAGGGCAGGCTGTAGGCAGGTATAGTGCCAGCTGTAGGCAGGTATAGGGCCGGTATAGGGCCGGCTGTAGGCAGGTATAGGGCAGGCTGTAGGCAGGTATAGGGCCGGCTGTAGGCAGGTATAGGGCCAGCTGTAGGCAGGTATAGGCATCTGTAGGCAGGTATAGGGCCATCTGTAGGCAGGTATAGGGCCGGCTGTAGGCAGGTATAGGCCGGCTGTAGGGCAGGTATAGGCATCTGTAGGCGGGAAATAGGGCCCGGGCTAGGCAGGTGTAGGGCCAGCTGTAGGCAGGTGAAAGGGCCAGCTGTAGGCAGGTGTAGGGCCAGCTGTAGGCAGGTATAGGCCACTGTAGGCAGGTATAGGGCCATCTGTGGGCGGGTTGTAGGGCCACTGTAGGCGGGTGTAGGCCAGCTGTAGGCAGGTGTAGGGCTGGCTGTAGGCGGGTATAGGGCTGGCTATGGGCAGGTATAGGCATTCTGTAGGCAGGTATAGAGGCCAGCTGTAGGCAGGTGTAGGCTGGCTGTAGGCAGGTGTAGGGCTGGCTGTAGGAAGGTGTAGGGCCACTATAGGCAGGTATAGGCCCATCTGTAGGCAGGTAAAGGGCCTGCTGTAGGCAGGTGTAGGGCCAGCTGTAGGCAGGTATAGGGCCAGCTGTAGGTAGGTGTAGGGCCAGCTGTAGGCAGGTGTAGGGCCAGCTGTAGGCAGGTGTAGGGCCAGCTGTAGGCAGGTGTAGGGCCGGCTGTAGGCAGGTATAGGGCCGGCTGTAGGCAAGTATAGGGCTAGCTGTAGGCAGGTATAGGCATCTGTAGGCAGGTATAGGGCCAGCTGTAGGCAGGTGTAGGGCCAGCTGTAGGCAGGTATAGGGCCAGCTGTAGGCAGGTATAGGGCCAGCTGTAGCCAGGTATAGGCATCTGTAGGCAGGTATAGGGCCAGCTGTAGGCAGGTGTAGGGCCAGCTGTAGGCAGGTGTAGGGCCAGCTGTAGGCAGGTGTAGGGCAAGCTGTAGGCAGGTGTAGGGCCCGCTGTAGGCATGTGTAGGGCCGGCTGTCGGCAGGTTTAGGGCGGGCTGTAGGCAGGTATAGGGCCAGCTGTAGGGCCGGCTGTAGGCAGATATAGGGCAGGTATAGGCAGCTGTAGGCAGGCATAGGCAGTTTAAAAAAATCAAAAAAAAACACTTACCTGGCTCCCCGCTGCTCCGTGTCCCTCGCCGCTCCGCCTCCTCGCTGTCCGGCGTCCCGCGCGATTCTTCATCTTCTCGGCACAGGCGGTGACGTCATCAGGCCGCCAGCAGCATGATGACACACCTGCCTGTGCCGGAAACTGCGGCGGGCCCCAGACGCCTGGATCGACTGCGAGCACGGAGCGCTCGCTCTGTGCCCCGCAGTGGTATCCCCTTCACCTATATGTGCTCCGGAGGATCGCATGTAGGTGAAGGGAATGCGACAGTGCCCGGGCCAGCGCAGCGCCCGGACACTGTGCGCTGTACCTGCATTCAGCTATATGCGCTCCCTGAGGGGCCGCATATAATGAAGCGTCCCTGTCGGCGCCCGGCCCATCACAGCGCCCGAAGCGCCGACAGTGACTCGAGTATAAGCCGAGGTAGAGTTTTTTCAGCTCATTTTTTGTGCTGAAAAACTCGGCTTATACTTGAGTATATACGGTACTTTTCCTCTTTTCCTCCTTTGTCCGCAGGTTAATATTTTTGTCAAAATGGTTACAACAGATCTCGAAAAGATTCCCAAAAAAATCAATAGGGATAATTTGTCAAGAGAACAGAGAAAAGCTGTGAAAGAGTTGGCAACATACACGGATGTAGTGTTTAAACCTGCGGACAAGGGAGGAAATATAGTGGTCTGGCCAATTAACAAATACGAACGTGAGGCATTTAGACAATTGCGAAATAAAGATATTTTACTTGTCCATAGCCCCATAGATGGATATGCCCAGAACCTTTTTCAAATATTAGAACGGGCCTTTAATGCTGGTATTATTCCAAAAAAAGTTTTCGATGGTTTGGTGGTTACATTTCCTAAAATACCTATGCTTTACCTACTACCAAAGATTCACAAAAATCCAACTGACACTGCTGGACGTCCTATCGTCTCTGGAAATGAGAGTTTATGTGATCCTGTCTGCAAATTTATCGATTTCTATTGGTAACCTGTAGTAGAATGCTTACCCTCATACATAAAAGACACCACTGGTGTTCTAAAAAGATTAGATGGTATACAGATGGAAAAAGATATGCTTCTGGTAACAGCCGATGTAGGATCTTTGTACACTTGTATCAAACATAGTGATGGGATTGAAGCTGTACGCTTTTTTCTTGAGATGAGTAGCTGGGACAGTCGCCTATGTAATTTGATTATTGAATTGTTGGAGTTTGTTTTGTCTCACAACCTCTTTATGTTCAAGAATAGCTATTACCTTCAAAAGCGTGGCACTGCCATGGGGGCTGCGAGCGCGCCGGCATATGCTAATCTGTTTCTTGGTATGTGGGAGAGGCGGATTTTCTGTGGCGACGCGCGTGCTGCTTCCCATGTGCAGTGCTGGTTTAGGTACATTGATGATGTCCTATTCATTTGGCAGGGATCTGTCAATGAGCTCAAATTCTTTATGGACAACTAAAATCAGAATGATTTGAATATTAAACTAACATTTGGTTGTGATTCTCAATCCATTCAATTCTTGGATGTGTGTATTGAGGTTGATCAGGATGGGTATTTGCAGACAGATGTATTCCGCAAGAAACATCGGTAAATTCACTATTACATACTTCCTCGGCACACAATCCTTCCACCATATCGGCTGTCCCGGTGGGCCAATATCTCAGGATTAAGCGTATATGTTCTACTGAGGATCGTTTTGAAAGACAAGCTCAAGATTTGAAACAGAGATTTTTAGAGAGAGGGTATAGTCGACGTTCTATTAAAAGGGGATATAGGCGAGCTAAATTTACACAAAGGAATTCGTTGTTGTTAAACAATTTAAAAACTAACGATTTGAAACAACCCGTTGGATTTATTTCCACATTTAATGAACGGTGGAATGATGTGAGATCTATTCTTGCTAAGCATTGGCCGATTTTATTGACTGAGCCTACACTGTCCAAGCAATTATCTAAACAACCACTGATGACTGCTAGACGTGGAAAAAATCTGAGGGATTTGCTTGTAAAAAGCCATTATAACCCTCCAATTGTGAATATATTCAATATTCCAAACCCTTAACCTGGATGCTTTCCATGCGGATAATGTGTTGCATGTCCTAATATTTCCTGCTCTGATGAATTCACTTTCAGTGATGGATTACGCTGTTATAAAATTCTGCAGCGTATCTCTTGCGGATCATCCAATGTCATCTATTATGCAACTTGTGGGTGTCCAAAAATTTATATTGGTCTTACAACAAGAGAGTTGAAAATTAGAACCCTGGGCATGTTGGGAAAAATTTTTGGGCAGCTAAAGTTTTATTGACCCGTCTACTTTTAAAAACAACCCCCTCGGCACTTTTATTTGAACCATAATTGTGACCCCAAATCCTTCTTAGTTAAGGGGATTGATAAGGTATGGGGCAACATTAGAGGTGGGAATATGAGAAGAATATTGGAACAAAAAGAGTGCCGTTGAATTGTAACTTTGAGAACTATTTCTCCTCAAGGTTTGAATGAAAAACTTAGTTTTGTTTTTAATTTTTGCTTTATTTGTTCCATCTAGAATCTTCATAATTTTTGGTTGTGATTCCCTACCTAGAGGCTATGCAGTTGATATCTACCAGGGAGACTGATTAATTCAGCGATCAATGGAGAAAAAGAAAGAAAAATCCTTTTTTTTTTTTTTTCTTGTTCATATGATTGATTTTTAGACATATATTATGTTGTATTGCTATTTATGTCCTTATATACAAATATGCTGGGCTTATATAAAAAAATTAAATTTTGGGGTTTAAATTTAATTTTTTTTGGCATTCACTTTTTTGCTGCTCTTATATGATTATTGGTTTTATGTTCTTTATACAAATGAAACCATTTGGCTTCCTAATTAAATTTTTTTTTTGACTTTATAATTCACCTCTTTAAAATTAACATTTTTTTCACTTTATTTACTAGCATATATTGATATAAAGTTTTTTCACTTCTATTTATTGTGCTTCACTTTCACATATTAGCACTTTTATTTATTTACACATTTACACACTGTTTCATTTGTTTTAGTATTTTCTGTGTTGCTACAAAATTACTTATGGTAGTCTCACACTGTGCGGAATTTGCTCGGTCAATATGTCTCCCCGCATGTGCACTATAATAATCTTGTTGGAAGTGGGACATCGTAGTAAAATTTGAATATCGCGGCAGTCTGCCACGCATGCGCAATTATATGTTTAAGACGCGGCCGCTATTTATGGATTTGATTAAGTTTTACTTATATTTTGGTGATATAGTAGATTATGGGTTGATTCTATATACATAATTAATTGTGCATATGTAAGTATTATGGATTTATTGTATTTGAATTTAGGGGTTTTTCTCCTTTTTGATTATGAAATGTGGTTAAAGTAATTATGTTTACTGTTTTTTTATACTAACTATGCAACCATGTGTTTATATATAAAATGGGAATTTTTTTCCCCCTTTTATTAAAATTCCTTATTTACTATTCTGCTGCCCTTATATGATCATTTGGGTATTTTTTTAATATACTATATTTATATATATATTTTATTTTTATACAGAGAAAACAGGGGTGCCCGTTTATATATTTATTTTTTCACCTTTGTCATAACTTCCTTACAAAAACTCTTTTAAATTCACCCTTTTGCACGTTTTTCACTTTTATCTTTTTCACCTTTACCAGTGTGTCATCATTCCTTTTTTTTCCCCTTTAGCCAAATTTTTTACCCCTTTCTTTACTTTTTTGGGCCCCTTTTTCATCGTTTTAGTCTCTCCGTGTCGCTACATAATTAAATCATAGTAGTTTGACACTGTGCGGCAACTGCACGGAGACTATGTCCCCGCGCATGCGCACTAGTATAACGTTGCCGGAGGTGGGGTATCGTAGCAAAACTTGAATATCGCGGCACTTTGCCGCGCATGCGCAATGAGATGATTGAGAGGCGGCCGTTCCTTATGGATTTGATTAAGCGTTACTTGTATGTTGATGGAAGGGCAGACCATGAATTTATCATGTGAACAATTCTAAGTAGTGGTTTAAAAGGTATTTATGGAATATAATTAAAAAGAAACCATTGGTTGCGATAATAAGTGATAGGGGGGGGTGGGTTTTTAAAATTAAATTAAATATAAAAAAATTTTTGGGGGGCAGGGGCGTTTATATTGTTTTAGGGGGGGA
>JAODAL010036065.1:0-42176 GCA_025379985.1 Phyllomedusa bahiana
GGGACGAACCTGGGGACCCCCCGCCGCACAAGTCCATCCCGTTTTTGCGGCGGGCTTGGTGAATACCGGGCCCTACTTAGATTCCGTTCCCTGGCGTGGCTTACACCATCGCTTGTGGTGGTCCAGTGGATCCACTTCCGTGTCCGGAACCGTAACAAGATCGTCCCAAGTCTGAGAGTATAACATTGTTTCGGCTGCTTATGTATAAATTGTAATAATATCATTATACTATTGTTTGTTCTTTGTATTAAGAGCAGTCACTATATATGACTTATATCTGTAAAAAATGTTAAGCCATAATAGATATAACAATCTACCTGTGAATTGGTTTTATTATCCTTTTTTATAAGTATTTGTTGGTAGTATAGGGACAATGTACTTGTTGCCTCTTCCCACTTTGCTATTGCGATGCCCGGGCGGTATGCTCTACTCAGTAAGTTGTAGAATGTGAACTTAGCCGTTCATCAATTGAGGCTAGTGCCAGTGCGCGCTAGTGCGCGCGTGCGGTGTGGGAAGCCTGGCGCCGTTCCCACTCTCGGTTTCCATACGCCTTTTGTGCGCATTCCGAAAGTTTTATCTTTCGCTGCTGTGCGCAATCGTCGGGATTACCGGAAGTGGGGGCAGTGACGCCCGCTTCCTCCGAACACCGCGGCGCCGCCCGGAAATGCGCCTCAGGTGTAATTCTATTACCATCAAGGTACTTAAACTGGTGTGATTGTGAACCCAGTACCCCCTGAAGAAGCAAGGGACGCGAAATGCTCTTAGGGGTGGCTGGTTGGTCCCTCATTAATCCCATTACGTTTTTCCCGGATACTTAGTTTCTTAGGTATTAATATCGCTTTATTTCTTTATGCATTGCTGGATACTTATGTATACACTAGTATTCACGTACAGAAACTGTTGTTGGTATCCTTGCATTTGCATTTATAATATTATAATATGTATACTTCTAAATTTACCTATCTACCTAACTAACTGCAGGCTTAAATGGTTTACCTATGTTTGGGATCTTTTTTGACAATTTCATCTGGGGATGTTTACCATTATGAGGAACCATTTATGCCTGCAGTTAGTTGGGTTGTTCTGTTTTTATACCTCTAACTATGATGTGTGTTTTTAAATGTAATCAATAAAGTATTTTGTTAATTTTTTTGACTATTTTACTCTCTAGTGTATTTCTTTGATATTGTTAGGTTTATGGAGAGTGGTCAGCATATGACGATAGACCACAAAGACAGAAGGTCTATTCTAATGTTTAAACCTGGGCATATCTATAAATATATAACAATGAGAAACTTTCTGCTACTAGCTCTTTGAGTGACAGAGTTCTAGCCACTCTGAAAAGGGGGCGTATCGCAACAGCCACTGGGAGGGCCCGGAGGCGGTGTCCGGGCACCACATTTAAACTCCCCGCAGGAGCCCTGCGCCTGTAAACTTTTTTCCTGGGCTGCCTTTGTTTACCCATGCTTTATATCTTTGCTTGCTTTATATGTGTACCAGACCTCCGCTTGTTTGCTGACCTTGGCTTGTCCTTTGATTTTGTACCTCGCTCCCGATCATGTTTCTGACCCCTGGCTTGTTTATTGGTTTCTCTTGTTGGTTCTGATTTATGGCTTGATGTTTCTGATTTGTTGCTGACACGGACTGTCTGACCCTTCTTCCTTCTGTTGGTCTCAGCACTTTAGCAGCGCAGGGACTGTCGCCCCATTGGTGTCTGCCGCCTAGGCAGCATGTCAAGTAGGCAGAGACATTTGCCGGGGGGCTCCAGTTAGGCTCAACTGTACCTCCCTTAAACATGTCAAGAACAGGATAATAAATGGAAGATTTTTTATAAAACTCTAAAGTGCCCACTGTGAGAGGTACTTTACCGTATGGAAATAAAATGATTAGAAACAGGAAAAAACAAGGTGGATCAACAAAGATAAAAAAAACAAGGCAAAAAAACAAAACAAAGGCGTTTAAACCCCTTATCGCCGCAGCCAGTTATGACTTCCCTGACAGAGCACCATTTTTTATATCTGACATGTGTCACTTTATGTGAGAATAACTTTTTGATACTTTTTCTTATCCATGTGATTCAGAGATTATTTTTCTCATGACAAATTGTACTTTAAGTTACTAAGAAGCTTTAGCGTAACCTTGTGTCCAAAGACAAAAATGTTCCAAAACTTTATTATCAATGCTTTCAAGGTATTATATGGGTTAAGAAACCAGAGAGGGGTGGAGATCACAGGAGAAAGCTTCTTGCAAGAAGCCTGGTGGATTTTTAGACTTTACACCAGACATCCCAACGGCCTTAACAAAAGACATGATTTAATATGTCAATATTGGTTATGTATTGTTTTTAAAAATTTATATGTATTTGGAGAGTTTTTAAATAATATGTGAGGTTACTTTGCGACAATCACGTGATTGTGTCACATGATCCATGTTGAATATTTAAGAAAGCAGCTACTAGTATGTTAAAAGTATGCCATTGATTAAAAAAGTGTTTTCTCCAAAAACGTGATCGCTGTATTGAGACTCATGTTGGAATTTTAAGAAGCATTTATAATAAATTTTTGGAACGTTACACTGGACATGAGGTTACGCTGGATATTCTCCATTTATTCATGTTCTTGTGAAAGTTGCTACATGTCTGTCCGGGTGTTCCCTGTCATGATTGACCAGGTGAGCTAACTACACTACGTTCTTTTTTGACTAAGAAATTTTAGTCCAAACAATCCTTGTTTATATGTGAAAAATATAAAAATGTTGTGAACATTTTGAAAAATTTGCCATTTTCAAAGTTCAAAAATTTCTGTGTGCAAGACAGATAGTTATTCCACAAGAATAGTTTAGAACTAGAATCTACCATATCTCTACTGTAGGTTGGCATAATCTTTTTTTTACGACAATACAGGCTTAGAAATTTAGTAGTTATTTTTCACATTTTCAAAAAAATTTGCAACATTGATTTTTTTTAGGGACCAGTCCAGTTCTGACAGGGCTTTGAGGGGCCTGTATGTTAAATATCCCTATAAATTACTCCATCTAAGAAACTACACCCCTTACAGTATTCAAAACAGCATTTAGGAAGTTTATTGACACACTAGATGTTTCACAGAAATTAAAGCAAAGTGGAGGTGAAATTTCAAAATGTCACTTTATTTTTTGCAGATTTTAATTTTGTATCCATAATTCATTGGAACACCTTAGATGTGACCAGGTCAATGCAATTCAACATCGATTCCTCCAATTCTACAGTTTTTCGATATATCCCACATGTGGCACTTGTGCGCTATTTTGCTCAACCATAAGCTTTAAAATAGAAGGAGCACTTACTGGACTTTGGGGTCTCATTTTAATTACGATTTTCTGTAGGCGCCATTACAGGTTTGCGGACACCCTAATGTACTAAAACTTAATAACCACCCCTAAAAAGACTCCATATTGGAAACTACACCCCTTAAGGAATATATACAGGGGTGCAGTGAGTATATCAATCCCACAGATGTTTCATAATTTTTTTTGCGTTACGCTGTGAAAATAAAAAAAATAAATTCTAACAACATGCAATTTGAAATGTTTTATTTTTACAAGGAATCCTGAAAAAAAAGTATCCCACAATTATTTAATCAATTTCTTCCAAGTTTGGCAATACCCTACAGGTGGGTGTAAACTGCTGTTTGGGAGCATGGCAGAGTATACAAGGGAGAGAGCACTATTTGCCTTTTGGAACGCAGATTTTGCTGGGTGCCATCGAAAATAATACAAGGACTGGGTTGGCTACAATTCCCAGAAAGATTAGCAAAATTATCGTTACTTAGTTTAGAAAAAAGATGGCTTTGGTTTTACATGATAAATATGTAGAAATATATCAGGGGTCCATATAGAGATCTCTGTGTGTGATCTAGTTATATCCAGGACTGTATCTAGACCCAGGGCGCAACTTCTATGCCAGGAAGAAAGAATGTTTTTACATAGATATAGAAAGGGATCATTTACTGTAACTCTCTTCCAGATGAACTTGTCATGGTGAATTCAATAAAAGAGTTCAAAAATGGTCTGGGTATATTTGTAATAATATAACAAGTTATAGTGACTAGAATTTTAGAGAAGGGTTGTTGATTTATTCCAATTACTAGATTGGATTCAGGAAGAATTTTTTTCACGGTGTATCCTTACTTTGTCACATAAGGCATCTTTCACAGATTATGTAACATGATGAGGGGTGTGGAGGATAAAACGTGCATTAATTATCGTGACATTGGCGGGGCTATAAGCCGTCTTCAGAGAGAGGGGAGATAGCTGTGCTTGTGCTGCTTTCCTCCTTTTAAGTCTATGGGGGTTTCGAATATACCCAAGCACACTCACTTGGGTTTATTTAAAACTCATAGAAATGAACTGGAAAAACTGCACATGCATGGTCATCTCACAATTTTCTGAGGCCGGCTCATAGCCCACTTTGAGATGGCCACTGAAGGGATTTTGCAAAGGGCAAAACCGTTTTTATAGTGCACTTACATTAAAGGGATGGTCTCACTACAAAGATTAGCTTTCAACATGTAGGGAACACTAAATAAAGACATTTTCCAAATCTATTGCTGTTCTTTTTTTTTTCTGAGGAGCTACAAATGATTTTATCACCTTCTGAGGACTGTTCTCGTTTCTCTAGTTACTGATCTGTTTGTTTGTTCTACCCTGCTGTTCGTCTTATCTGATAGCAGGGAGTGAAGGCATCATACAGGTCCCAGCACAGAACTGCCAGCATCCTGAGAGCTAGTGTGTTATCTGATCTTTCAGACAAAAGACAATAATTACTACTGTTTGCTTTAGCTCTGAAGCTTCCCTGGACCTGATAGAAGGAGATTTATCTAATCTAGACTAATTAGCAGAAGTCTGAATACAGGAGCTCATATGCTAATTACCCACAGACTGACCAGGAAGTGACAGGATGCATGAATGTAAGAATGCTACTGACTCTATGAAATAGTAAGATGAGACAACCCCTTTAAGTATCAAATGTGTGGTAAAGTGACTGAGGGTTAACCAGTCCTTCACAAGCAGAGGCACTATACATCAAGCCTGAATGTGGCGCTCACTCTTCCTTGACTCTATTTGTATTGTTAATGTTGTTTGCAAGGATTGATAATAGTTAGTTGCGAGATCACTGTTTTAAACATTTTGCAGCCCAACGGTTTCAGTTTTAAAATCTTCTAAATCTCAAAGGAGGGGAATGAGGATTTTTTTTGAAACGCTACATAATTCTAAGGGTGGATGTAACCTAATCTTACGATCTGTTACAAAGAGGGGGACTTCCATTTTTTGCGTGATAGAATTTGTGTACGGCGCCTAACTGTGTATTATATTGTTATGTGCATAGTGGTATTTTTCTTTGCTTGCTAATAAACTCTCTAGGGAACATAGAGGAATATGAATCAAATCCACCTGCCTGCCCTGTGTACAGAGAGGAATAAAAGACTCCATAAGCAGTGTTGCGTTTTATGCATTATGCTTATCATCTTTATTTACGGAACTAAATTGTGCTCTCAGACTTTGAATAAAATGTGAACAACAAAGCATCACAAGTGCCATAAAAATTAATGTACCAAATATACACTATATGTTGGAAATTGTTTTTATATGCTAATTATAAACACTTATTGCATGTTTTATGTAAACTAAAGTTACAGATGTAAATATATGTTGTGTGCACAGTAAGAATTTAATTGCTCATTTTTATGCACAGGTGTCATTTGTAAAGCAACCATGAATAATAACTTCCTAGTGAAAGTGCACTGCATATATTGTAGGAGAAAAGAACACACTGCAAAGTGTAAAATCAGCTATATTTTTATCAATGTTATTTTATTAGAAGCAAATATAACAAGTCTGTATGCACAACTGGCTCAGATTTGCAGTAAAAAATTAAAATGATATATTTACAGGTACTCAAAAGTTTCCCTATCATAATATAATGTAACAAGCTGTTTAATGTGGTGTCTAGCATTTCTTATTATTAGTGTTGTGCTTCGGATTCAGGTAAGGCAGGTCCGGCCCAACCATTTTTCTGGTGATCAAGGGAAAAACATACTGTACAAGCAATCAGCAACCTTTTTATTCAGCCAATGAATGATACACTTCCTTTTCTGTCCAGATTGGTTGCATGATTTTCCATCAATCTCTGTCAAAATTTGAGTCGGACCATAATGGAACTACTCGTATCTGAAGTCCAAGACTTTTTATTATTAATAATTAACTTATTTTTACTGTTGTCATTCTCAAGGGGTTTTCTCACTACAAAAATCATATTTTTAATGATGGGGACAGTAAAAATAAGCACTTTTGCAAGTGGTTTGTATTACCTAAATCATTTAGAATAGCAGCTATTAGCTAATTTGTGTGTGAGCTATTTCTACAGCCTCAGGTTGGGCCACGCCCCTTGTGCTGCGATTGGCTGCTGGAATTTAGTTCATCCTCTAGTCTGGGACAGGCCTCCAGTACTGTGATTGGCTTTCCTGTGCTCTCTGTGCTCACTCCCTGAGCTGTGTGAAACAGGCTGCCTGTGCTTCTTTCTGCTCCTCTCACAGTGAAAGCTCCAATGTGCAGGATCTGGGCAATTGCTGAGTCTATTTAGCTGCTAGACTGCTAGACCCCCTGTCTGAAAAAAGAGGGGGCAGAGTGCATTTCTCACATTTGTTTCATCATTTCAGGTTTCAAAAAGTCCCTGTGCCTTTCTGGTCTCATCAGGTTTGGAATTTAATGTATTTTTGTGCCCATGTACATCTTAGATATGTGTGTGTCCTGCTGGGTTGTGTGCCTACGTATAAATGCTAGGGCTGTTATGTATGTGACACTGGCTGTACATGACCAGGATTGTATTAGGGAGGCACAGATAGGAATACATGTAGGTAGGAGAGAGAGGAAGAGAAAAAGAGAGAGAGAGAATGGTTATGGCATGGTGGTAATATTGGTTTGTATGGGCTAGTCACTGACAGGTAGCAAGTATCTTAACGTTTAATATGCATGTGTTGCAATGTGGCTATGGCATGCTGGTATTATTCTGTCCCTATGTAGTGGCTTTGTGATATTGTGTAGCCACTTTCATTTGTGGGACTATTCACTAACAGGTAAGGGGTATCTTGAATATGCATTTGGTTTTGATATGTGGCTATGGTATGATGGTAATATTCAGTCACTATGTGGTGGTGATACGGAAAGGTGTCAGGGCTCTTTTAGGACATAGGTGCAGATCCCAAACCTGCACCTATCAGTCATTGATGGTACATCATATCAATGGGGGATCTAAATTATGTATGTAAAGTTTGTTGTGTGTGTGAGATTGTAGGGGCTACAAGAGGCTGGAGTCACAGGGACAAAGGGGGGAGGGAATTGGAATATAATTAGGGAAGCAGGAAGAAAATTACATGGGTGGAAAACTTTTCATTATCTGTAGCTGCACATGGCAGCGCTGATCGCAATTTGCAATTAGAAGAAAGATAGAGCTTTGGGATAGATCAGTGCAGCCCTGTGCTGCCAGACACAATGACAAGATATCCCTTTCTGCAATATTAGGGAGATATATTTATAACTGTTTGCACCAATGCAGGTGTTCTAGTTACAGGAATTGCTTGTGCAGCCTGAGAGGGAGGTGATTATCACAGCTCTGCATGCATCAAAACTGACCATTACAGGAGGTAAATAATAAATAAAAAATGGGCCAGCACTGAAGTCCTTAACATATAAAGTCCAAAAAGCAAAAAATGCATCAGAACGTCCTATAGTGAGGCAGCCTATTCCTCACTTCCTCAAATGCAAACCAAAAAAATCCAAGTGGACGTCAGCATCAAATTGCTAATTTAATATGGAATCGGGAATACATAAAGTGCAACTTTTCGGCTCAGAAAAACACTATAGAGCCTTGAAAAAGGCTCTATAGTGTTTTTCTGAGACGAAACGTTGCACTTTATGTATTCCTGATTCTACATTAAATTAGCAATTTGATGCTGACGTCCACTTGGATTTTTTTGGTTTGCATTACAGGAGGTATGGATTGCTGTGACAACCACTCTCTTCCAATGCTCACACAGAATGAAGAGGACTGGGGACGGAACAGGGACATAGAGGGGGTGTGATGAGGTCACCACTACTCAGTGAGAGAAGACACGCCATACTGGGAGGAGAGACCCGTCCCTGGATTTGAAAACCTAAGCTAGAGAAACAGCTCAGATACCTAAGTAAGCCTGTAGTGAGAAAACCCCTTTAACTAGTCTTGAAGTTTGAGCTGCCTGGCACTGATATACTATTAGGCAACTGATTGTAGGCATACAATGTAGACAGTGGGATTATTTTTAATAATGTTAAAAGTCTGAGTAGACCACCCTGGTCTTGAACAGGTTTTTCTGTGACATATTTAGTGTTCCTTGCATCCGATGTATTTTGGCTTGCAATTGTAAAAGGGCTACCTTACAGAAGACCACTTTAACTGCAAATTTTGGGTGGTTATCTCAAAGAGATTTCATTGTCCCGCAATATGTAGCCAATTTGCAGTCACAAAAGAGAGAGGAGAGGAGAGGAGAACTACCTGTTTGGATACATCTTAATGTAATTTGTGGAAGAGATGGGTTGGTCCAGGTCGGTATTGGTAGCTTTTAAGGCTGTAGTTCCCTGGGGGCTACCTGAAGCCTGCACTTAGGATATAGATATTAATATGAGCCCAGATTTGAATTCAGGTAATTCTTCTTTGATAACTCTTTATAAGTGAAGCAATAGCAGACAAGTTGGAGGCATGTATAATTTGTGTGAACTGCATAGCATGTGACCCAGCAGGCTTGACATCACTTTCACGGATGTAGGTGGATTCAATGAACCACCGCAGGTGATGGTATAAGCCATGCCAGGGAGCGAAGTCTAAGTAGCCTACGGTGTTCACTAGAGCACGCTGCAAAGCGGGTTGGAATTGCAGCAGTGGGAATCTGCCAGGTCACAACCCCTGATGTGACTTGCTTGCGATGGCTTGCGGGTGCAGTGTGGTACAGAATCGTTAGACAGAGGCAGGGGCGTAACTACCGGGGTAGCAAACGAAGCAACTGCCACGGGGCCCGGTGGCTTAGGGGGCCCGCGCCCCGGGGCAGCTGCTATCACGTCTGCTACCCCGGTGATGCCGCTCCTGGGCCCGCCCGCAGTGAACATAATAGTTCACTGCGGCGGGTGCAGAGCTGCGGGGCCCGGGCGGTCTGTGAAGCCGGGAGGGGGGGGGGGGGGGGCTGTGCGCTCCCTTCCCCATCCGTACCTAGCTCTGCAGGCAGCGCGATGGAAGTGACGTAATCGCGCCACCTGCCGAGCTTCCTGTTTTCAGCCCCAAGCCTAAAGCAGCAGGCATGGGGCCGGTAGGAGATGGAGACGACGGGGGATCGCGGCCAGGTAAGTAATTAGCTATGGGGAGGGCTAAAGGGGAAGAGGCGACTATGCCTACAGGGGGCCCTAAAGGGGGGGGAAAACTATGCCTACAGGGGGCCCTAAAGGGGGGGGAAACTATGCCTACAGGGGGCCCTAAAGGGGGGGGGAAACTATGCCTACAGGGGCCCTAAAGAGGGGGAGAACTGTGCCTACAGGGGGCCCTAAAGGAGGGAGAACTATGCGTACAGGGGGCCCTAAAGGGGGGGGGGAAAATATGCCTACAGGGGCCCTAAAGGGGGGGGGGGAACTATGCCTACAGGGGGGCCCTAAAGGGGGGGACTATTCTGCCTACAAGGGGGCCCTAATCTACACGGGGGTGGGGGAATATTCTGCCTACTAGGGGGATCTAATCTACAGGGGGGGGGACTTTTCTGCCTACAGGGGGGCCCTAATCTGCGGGATGGACTATTCTGCCTACAATGGGGCCCCTCATCTACAGAGGGCCCTATTCTACCTACAGGGGTGGCCTAAGCTACAGGGGGCCCCCATTCTACCTACATGGGAACCCTAAGCTACTGCCCGGGGGCCCGAAGCTGCCTACATCTCCCCAAGCTACCTAGCTACTGCCCGGTGGGTGCTAAGCTACCTAGCTACCACCCGGGGGCCCCGTTGTACCTACATACCGACTGGGGGAGCCCCATAATTACCAGGGGGTAATTCTTACCATTTGGGCCATTATAAATGGGGAGTTTGTACATGGGGGGAGGGGGAATTCATTTGGGAAAATGATTAAAAAAAGTGAGGAGTCTCAGGTGTTTGTGTTGTAATTTCTACAGGGCTGAGTGGTGGACGGAGGAAGTCATCATGGAGGTCTGGACCGAATAGAGAAGAAAAGGGAAAGTGAACGACTCAACAGACAAGACGTCACCTGTGAGGCCCTAAATGTAAGTAAACTATTTGCAAAGCACCTGTGTACCTGGTATCTACCACTATATGGTCACTGTATGGTGGTTATATACAGTCTGCAGAGCCTGTGTACACTGGTATATACCACTATATGGTCATTATATGGCGGTACTATTGGTCTTTGTGTACTGATCAGTAATAGTGTAGGGGTATTATTCAGTCACTTTGTGGTCATGTTCTGGCGGTATAATCAGGTCCTTATGTAGTAGAGTTATTGGTAATGTTGGTCTTGGTATAGTGGGATTTGTTTGGTAGCAGTATGATGGTGAGATGTATGGTGAGGTATTTACTCCCAGCATGACCTGGTAAATGCTCGTGGTCAGGGAGGTGGGTGGGTGGGGAGGGGTCGGGGGCCCCATCCAAAAGTTTGCTTTGGGGCCCTGGCTTCTCTAGTTACGCCCCTGGACAGAGGCATAGTCGGGGACAAGCAACGTGGTCAGGAAACGATAGCAAGAAGATAAGGCAAGAACGCTCTCCAACACTCTCACAGAACACACTGAAGCACACCAATATGCTGGCAGAGAGTGTAGGAGGAGTCAGAAAGAAATAGGGTCAGCGCCCAGCAATTAGCCAATTACCGACACGCTGGCCCTTTAAATCTTGTAGAGCTGCTGTGCGTGTGCACCGACACTCGGCAGAGCAGGGATGGGAAGCAGAAGCTGGGTAAGTACATGGCTGGGGTGAGTTGAGCAGAGCAGGGGCGGCCTAGAGCGCAGGTTGCGGCACTCCCCATGACAATCACGATGCCTTTCAGCACAATGGCCGACGTGTATGAACGGAGCTGCACCAGTTTTCTGGTGTACTTTGAGCTGAAAAGAATTTATGAACAGGTACACTCCAAACTTTTGCGCGATAAGTCCTTTTGTAATGCGCCAAAGACACTTTTAATGCGCCAAAGATTAGCGGCGTCCTTGGGGCGTGTTGCATCACATTCATAGAAGTAGACATATTTATGACTCTTTGATGCCAAATCTAGGTGAAGAACAGTTAGAACAGCCAGACCAGGTTAAAGGTGGTCTGCCTGAGCCTGAGTTGTCGTATTGGCACTAGACTGCGCCTGTATGTATGACCTACAGAAGAACAGGTCCATATATTATGGCACTTTCTACACTGCCTTAAAACTATTAAGAACTGACCTGTCAGCTCCAGGATTCATACATATCACCTAATGTGCTCACTTTAGTCAAACAAAGTTCTGTTTATGTAAAGAGCTGTGATTAGCACTTCTGCCTTTCAGAATAAGGGTCCTAGGTTTGAATCCCCACAGGAATCAAACAAGAATTATTTTATTGTATCCCGTACGCTGAACACCGTAGAAGAAAAAAATTCCAAATGCCAAAATTGCATTTTTTGGTCATTTTACGTCACTCAAAAAATGGAATAAAAATGATCAAAAAAGTCGCATGCATTCCAAACTGCTAGTGATAAAAAGTACACTTCAGCCAGCAAAAAATGCCCCCTCACTGACGTCCGTAGGTGTTAGTACAAAAAAGTTATTGGTCGCACAAAATGGCGCCGTGGCGCAAATTTGTAAAATAGAAAATGTTTGGAATTTTTTTACGGTACCAAAACATAACGGAAACCCTACATGTTTGGTATTGCCGGATGCATAACAACCTGAAGAATACATATAATACATTATATTTACCAAAGATTGAACGCCGTAAAAGCAAAACCCCCGCAAACATGGTGAAAATACATTTTTTTTCACAATTTGTCCCACTTGGAATTTTTTTGCGGTTTCCCAGTATATTCTATAGTATAGTGAATAACACCATTAGAAAGTACATCTTGTCCCGCAAAATAAAAGCCCTCATGTGTCTATGTAGGTGGAAAAATAAAGACGTTATGGCTTTCGGAAGGTGAGGAGGGAAAAACGAAAGTGTCACCAAAAAAAAACGCCTGGTCCTTAAGGGGTTAAGGAAGATAATCAGCACTCTGCTAGACCGGAGGTTAGTGTGACATGGCAACATGTTTTAGCCTATCAAACATGTGTATAGGAATCCACGGTACTCACACATATTTCTCTTGCAACTAATACATTTTATTCCATCAGTAGTATTTACAGAAAAAAAATGAGAGGGGTGACCAAACAGACACAACATATCAGTTTAATTACAGACCTTACTCATGTGGGTTACTGTAATGAGTGCCGTGGATTACTGTATGACTATGATATTAGTGCTGCATCTACTGAGCTGGAACATATGAGTAAACACCCGCTTCATCTATCCCATAAATATTAAGAGAGACCAACGATCTTACACATGGATTGCACAGTAGAATATCGATCTTTGCAGATGATACTAAGCTCTGTAAAGTAATCAACACAATAGAGTATAATGTGTTATTACAAAGGGATCTGGATAAGTTGGAGGCCTGGGCAGGGAAATGGCAGATGAGGTTTAATACAGATAAATGCAAGGTTATGCACATGGGGAAGAAAAATCCATTACATGACTACATGTTAAATGGAAAAACACTGGGTAAAAGTGACATGGAGAAGGACTTGGGAATCCTGGGGGACAGTAAACTTAGTTGTAGCAGCCAGTGTCAGGTGGCAGCTGCCAAGGCAAACAGAATTATGGGTTGTATTAAAAGGGGCATAGATGCACATGATGAGAACATTATTCTCCCACTATACAAGTCTGGTCAGACCACATATGGAATATTGTGTACAGTTCTGGGCACCAGTTTACAGGAAAGAACCTATAGAGCTTGAACAGGTTCAATGGCAGCAACAAAAATAATAAAGGACTTGGAGAACTACAATACCCAGAAAGATTAGCAAGATTAGGGTTATTTGGTTCAGAGAAAAGACGGCTTCAGGGGGACATAATAAATATGTTTAAATATATTAAAGGTCAATATAGAGATCTCTCCCAAGATTTATTTATACCCAGGGCTGTATCTAGAACAAGGTGGCATCCTCTACGTCTAGAGGAAGGAACGTCTCTACACATAGTGGTCTGGGTCAACTAATAGCATCGCATGGCTTTCAATACCATCTGTATGCTGATGACACCCAACTCTACATCTCCGGCCCAGATGTCACTTCTCTACTCTCCCGGATCCCTGACTGTCTTTCGTCCATATCCTCCTTCTTCTCCTCACGTCTCCTGAAGCTAAACGTGGAGAAAACTGAATTCATCATCTTTCCACCATCCAACTCCACCCCTCCACCTGATCTCTCTATCACAGTCAATGGCTACACTCTCTCACCAGCTCCACAAGTCCGCTGCCTTGGGATAACCCTTGACTCCAATCTGTCCTTCAAACCACACATCCAAACCCTCACATCCACCTGCCGGCTCCACCTGAAAAATATCTCCCGTATCCGTTCATTCCTTAACTTCGAAAGCACAAAAATGCTGGTCCATGCCCTCGTTATCTCCCGCCTAGACTACTGCAACATCCTTCTCTGTGGCCTCCCAGCTAGCACCCTCACTCCCCTCCAATCCATCCTTAACTCTGCTGCCCGTCTGATTCACCTCTCTCCTCGCTACTCCTCTGCCTCTCCCCTCTGCCAATCCCTTCACTGGCTTCCCATTGCCCAGCGAATCCAGTTCAAGTTAGCAACCTTGACCTACAAGGCTCTCCATAACCATTCCCCTCCATACATCTCTGCTCTAATCTCCAGATATCTCCCCTCACGCAACCTCCGCTCCTCACAGGACCTTCTCCTCTGCTCTCCCCTTATCAGCTCCTCACACAACCGTCTCCAAGACTTCTCCCGTGCTTCACCCACACTCTGGAACTCACTGCCCCAACACCTCAGACTCTCCCCCACTCTCACCAGCTTCAAAGGCAACCTGAAAACCCATTTCTTCAGGATTGCCTATAACCAACAATAACCCTGCTGTCACTACACTATCCACAACCATGTCTGCCCCTCACCTTCTGTCTCTTCCCACCTTTCTCGTAGACTGTAAGCCCTCACGGGCAGGGACCTCTCTCCTTCTGTACCAGTTGTTAGTTAGTAATTTGTCACCTTTGTACTTGTTTGACCTATGTTATGTATGAAACCTGAATGTACAGCGCTCTGGAACCAAGGGCGTTCAAAAATAAATAATAATAATAATAATAACATAAACATAGAAAGGGATTCTTTACTGTAAGAGCAGTGAGACTGTGGAATTCTCTGCCAGAGCAACTTGCCATGGTGAATTCACTAACAGAGTTCAAAAAGGGTCTGGATGGATTTCTGGAGCGTAATAATACAGGGTGGGCCATTTACAAGGATACACCTAAATAAAATGGGAATGGTTTGTGATATCAACTTACTTTTTTTGGCACATTAGTATATGGGAGGAGGAAAACTTTTTAAGATGGGTGTTGACCATGGTGGCCATTTTGGATCCAACTTCATTTTTTCCAATGGGAAGAGGGTCATATAACACATCAAAATTATTGAGAAATTGAGAATTTCACAAGAAAAACAATGGTGTGCTTGGTTTTAATGTAACATTATTCTTTCATGAGTTATTTACAAGTATATGACCACTTAAAATGTGTTCAAAGTGCTGAATTGTCAATGCAACCCTCTTCTCCCACTCTTGACACACTGATAGCAACACCGCAGAAGAAATGCTAGCACAGGCTTCCAGTATCCGTTGTTTCAGATGCTGCACATCTCGTATCTTCACAGCATGGACAATTGCCTTCAGATGACCCCAAATATAATAGTCTAAGGGGGTCAGATCGGGAGACCTTTGTGGCCATTCAACTGTCCCATGATGACCAATCCACTTTCCAGGAAACTGTTCATGTAGGAATGCTCGGACCTGACACCCATAATGTGGTGGTGCACCATCTTGCTGGAAGAACTCAGGGAACATGCCATCTTCAGTGCATAAAGAGGGCAACACGTCATCATGTAGCAATTTCAGATATCCATTGACATTGAGGTTTCCATTGATGAAGAATGGTCTCACTATCTTTGTACCCCATATACCACACCATACCATCAGTTTGTGTGTCCCAACAGTCTTGGAGGGATCTATCCATTGTGGGTTAGTGTCAGGCCAATAGCGGTGGTTTTGTTTGTTAACTTCACCAATCACAAAAAAGTTTGCCTCATCACTGAACATAATGTTCTGCGTAAACTGAGGGTCCTGTTCCAATTTTTGTTTTGCACATTCTGCAAATTCAGTGCGCCGATCAGGGTCACCCTCGTTGAGATGCTTCAGCAGCTGGATTTTGTAAGGGTGCCATTTGTGAGTAGCTAATATCTGCTGAAGGGATGTTCGACTGATGCCACTCTCCAGTGAAATGCGACAAGTGCTACGCTGTGGGCTCCTGCTGAATGAGGCTAGGACAGCCACTGATGTTTCTTGCGTCCACATTTTGGCAAATCCAACACTGAACCTGTTTGGCAAGCAGTTTGCTAACTGTAGCATGGGAGATGGGTGGTCTCGTAGGGTTTCCTGCATTGAAATCTGCTGCAATGACCCGGATACTGCGTTCACCAGACATCGACACAATTTCTAACCGCATCTCACGTGTCAACCTCTGCAACATGTCAATGACTGTAAACAAAGAGAAACTTGTAAATAACTCATGAAAGAATAAAGTTATGTTAAAACCAAGCACGCCATTTCTTGTGAAATTCTCAATAAGTTTGATGTGTTACATTACCCTCTTTCCATTGGAAAATATAAAGTTGGATCCAAAATGGCCAACCGCAAAATGGCCACCATGGTCAACACCCATCTTGAAAACTTTTCCCCCTCCCATATACCAATGTGCCATAAACAGGAAGTTGATATCACCAACCATTCCCATTTTATTGAGGTGTATCCATATAAATGGCCCACCCTGTATAACAAGTTATAGTGACTAGGATTCTGGAGAAAGGGTCATTGATCCATGGATTTATTCTGATTGCCAGACTGGAGTTGGGAAGGATTTTTTTCCCTAAAATGAGGACAATTAGCTTCTACCTCATGGAGGATTTTGCCTTCCTCTGGATCAACACTATAGGACAATACGCTGAACTGTATGGACATCTTACATACTATGTTTCTAACATGGCTGCTCCTCACATTAAGGGCCACACATATATGATGATGGATTTTCAGTTGTACTAGCATGGTGACACATTGAATTTCCATCACTCAGGTAAGTCTCACTTATTTCCCTAGCTACTGTAGTATCCATTGAGACAGTTGGCAAATAGATTAACAGATCTTATTTTTCTATACCTAAATGCACCTTATGATTTTGAATTATCCTTCAAAATTATTTAACAGATTATCAATAATTAAATTATGTGGGATTACGTAATCCTCATAACTAAATACATGTTCTATAGCTATAATATATAGTTTTCTGAATAATATTTGAATGTATTTGTTGCGTTTGTCAGTGATAATTCTCTTTAAATTTTTAGCACATATTTACATTTTGAAACCATTGTTAAATGCAGCATGATATGTGTTACTGCCATGGCTGTTTAGCTTTATGCCAGCTTCAATGTACCTTTCTAAATGACTTTGTGGTTATATCCCATTAAAATCAATGAGAAAATTGCTAAATGTTGCATTTCAAGAAAACAGAGCAGATTACATTCTATGACTAGTGTGATCTCAGAAGGGAGCTCTTCATTATAATATACTAAATAGCTAATGTTTTAAAACTTTTTCACACTGACTAATAGAAGCACATCAACAGTTTTTTGCTTTAGTGAAGATTGTACCTTGAGGAAGACCATGATTAATGATTGCTACGTCTAGTTCGAATGATTGGACTCCTGCACTGCCCAAGAAAAAAAAAAAACAAGACGGCATATTGCAACACTTTTCAATCACTGTAGTAGGGTTTAGATAGTTAGCTGGCCCCAGGACTTTGGCCCCCTAACCTAAGCTAATTCAGTGTTTGAAGCCATAAAGAGACATAGGTTCTATTTCTAGATATAACTGATGGTAAAAGTGGTTGTCCAGTTCTTTTTTTTGTTTTATTAATTAAGCTTATTATGGGCTATGGTGTATATTTAAACTTTATTAATGTAATGTGTTATGGATTTGTGTGTTTTAGACTTTTATTACTATTTGTATGGCAGTTATAGCTGTGTCATCCTTTAATGCATGAACAAACTTTGAGACTCTCGGTTCACATATTTTGATCAAAAGATGTTTAAGCTGCCCACGACTTTCAACGTGATCTCAAAATCGGGCAGTCCTATGCTATCTTTACCTCTCAATCGAGCCAATCAGGCCTCCCACCGGGTCAACCGACCTCCATTATTCAGAGAGAAAAAAATAAAAAACACCCAACCTGCAAGCTGCCCTTCTATGACAGCCTGTGAGAGTGGGCGGGGACAGAAACCCAAAATGGAAGCACCCCTTCCTTCCCATATAGGTTAAAATCAATGTACACCAAGTATAACGTATGTTTCTGCACACAAAAACATTTCTGAAAAAACGTATGCAAACCTGGGTGCCACTGGCAGGGCTGCGGCACACATGTAATTATACATGTACACACACAGACCGCCGCCAGCGGCACAATACTGCAAAAAGGGCAATACACTACGTGGAAATCCCTAAAGAAGCATTTATGCTATCTATCATACATGAAAAAACTTTGAGACTCTCGGTTCACATATTTTGATCAAAAGATGTTTAAGCTGCCCACGACTTTCAACGTGATCTCAAATCGGGCAGTCCTATGCTATCTTTACCTCTCAATCGAGCCAATCAGGCCTCCCACCCAATCAACCGACCTCCATTATTCAGAGAGAAAAAATAAAAAACACCCAACCTGCAAGCTGCCCTTCTTATGACAGCCTGTGAGAGTGGGCGGGGACAGAAACCCAAAATGGAAGCACCCCTTCCTTCCCATATAGGTTAAAATCAATGTACACCAAGTATAACGTATGTTTCTGCACACAAAAACATTTCTGAAAAAACGTATGCAAACCTGGGTGCCACTGGCAGGGCTGCGGCACACATGTAATTATACATGTACACACACAGACCGCCGCCAGCGGCACATTACTGCAAAGAGGGCAGTGTAAGCTAATTCAGTGTTTGAAGCCATAAAGAGACATAGGTTCTATTTCTAGAGATAACTGATGGTAAAAGTGGTTGTCCAGTTCTTTTTTTGTTTTATTAATTAAGCTTATTATGGGCTATGGTGTATATTTAAACTTTATTAATGTAATGTGTTATGGATTTGTGTGTTTTAGACTTTTATTACTATTTGTATGGCAGTTATAGCTGTGTCATCCTTTAATGCATGCATTATAGAACAGCTGGCTGCCCAGTTGAATAGCACGCACACGCACTAGTTAGGAGGCCAGCGCTACTATAGTGTAGCCATCTGAAGCCATCCACTCTGTATAGTGTGACGTTTTTGTCTCATATACCTATAGACTTTTTCCCAGTAGGATTATAGCACATCTTGGTAGTCTTGGGCAAACTTGATGGGTTCTACAACATTTTTGGCCAGCTTCTTTTGTGGTGTCCTTCCATTTACACTATTCACACAGAACTGTGCTTTGTACTCTTGGAATGATCATAACATGACGGCCACTCTTTGAAAGAGTAACCGTGCTGAATTTGTCGTCTATTTGTAGACTATCTAACCATGGATTGATGTACTTGCAGGTCTTTAGCAATGCTTTTGTAGCCTTTTTCAGCTGCACATGTTTATATAACACATTTTCTAAATGCTGTTTGCATTAAGCGATGGTTTACACTAAGGGGGTGTTCACACGGCGTCTTTTGGAATATATTTTTGTGTGTATTTCGGCCGTACTTTTGCTGAAATATGTGCTCAAATATATCACAAACAATGTACACTTTCTCACAGAGAACAATATAAAAAATGCGCTGTCAGCCACAACGTGTATTTTATGCTCATAATTTTACAGGCATCTGAAAAGAATTGACATAGCAATTCTTTCAGGTGTATACACTCCTTAAAAGAGTTATATAGGAGACAGAAATATGCCTTGGGCTATTGCAAGTCTTTTGTGCTGTTGAAAGCACACGCTTGCAAACATTTAATTTCAACAGTGCAAATGTATGCGTTTGTGGTGTGCAGATGTACATGCCTTAATACAGCGTGTGAACCTTGTCTAAGCCAGTAATCAGGGCTGGTGTGTCTTTAGTAGTTAGACTATGTTCACACGGCTTAATTGCGGGACGCCCCGCAATTACGCCGTGTGGACGGGGGCGGGGCGGGAGCGGGGGAGTGAGCGGGGGGCCGGCACTTCGCCGGCCCATAGACAATCACTGCCAGCGGCGCGTATACGCCGCTAGAAAGTGACCTGTCAATTATCTCCCCGCCCGGCGGCTTCGCCGGGCGGGGAGAGGAGACGTAATCCATAGTTCTCTATGAGAACTGTGAATTACCGTAATGAATGGGCCGTTTTCGGCCCGTAATTGGCGCACTTCGGCGCGTAATTACAGACCGAAATACGGCCCATTTTAAACCATGTGAACATGCCTTTAAAGCACCTATAAAACCTACACTTCCACTATCAGTAATTGAAAGGCCTATTGCCAATTAGCTTTTGAATAAGTCATTTACACAGAGATTCACTTAGGGTGCTTTCACGCAGCGCAGTTTTGGTGTGGTTTTAACTGCACTGCAATTAAACTACCTTTATTACCAGCAAGCTTCTTTCAGTTATCGTAACTGTTTGGAAAGTAAATAATTACTGTGTTTATAATCTGCAACACTTCAAACTCAGCAATTGATTAACCACTTGTAACACTTTTCCAAACAGTTTAGATAACTGAAAGAAGCTTGCTGATAATAAAGGCAGTTTAATACAGTGCAGTAAAAACAGCGCCAAACCCGCACCATGTGAAAGCACCCTTTCTTGTTTCTTCCTACACTGTTGATGTCTAATCAATTTGCTCAATAAAATACATGAACAGTTTGTGTTATTAGCTTAATATGTTTGCAACTGTATATCTGCAATTAAAGTTAAAGCATTTTCTCATCTTATATAGTGATGGCATATCAATAGGACAGGAGGCCACTGCCACTGCATCTCCCTAGTTAAATGTAATGGTGGTGTGCGGGAATAAGTAAGAATGGGACATTGTGCTTCATCCCCTTCGTTCTCAGAATCGGTTGGGGTCCCAGAGGTCAGACTCCCGCAATCATATTATAGGTAAATGGGTTTAGTAAATCCACTACAGAACGCCAGTTTGTCATGATCATTAAGAACACTACTTATTTCCATTACATTTTAGTTTGTGGATTTCTTTTTTACTATATCGTATTACTATACAATTTGCATATGTCTCTTTACATCAGTTCATTCTCACTACAACAAGATACCTATTATAGTTTTTCTCCCTTTTCTGTCCTGATATGTTTAGAGAGGACCTGTTGTTACAAAACAGCCCAAATCCCTCCTTGTTTATAGAAGGTGTTGCCACCGGAAATGTTCTTGGTCTAACCTGAGTATGTTTTTTTTATGTTGCCGTTACTGCTTTTAGATTCTCTTTAGGTCATGCTTCCAATTGTGAAATCTTGAAGGTATCCTAACTCATTGACACAGGGGAGGAAGATGTTGGGAGAATGGTGCTTCTAGTGTAGTATGTTTAAAATATTGTTCCAAAGCAGTCAATTAAGCATTCAAAGCATTAACCTTTCAGAGTTGTGCAATATGAGGCACAACACTTTATGATCCCTACTACAGATTTATAGAGTGCAGCAGCTCACCTTTTTTTTTACCATTGATCCCAAAACAGAAACAGGTATTATAATCCACTAGTGCCAGATCAAAGCTGAATATCCACAAAAGAAGGGTTTATGTAGTGCTTTTCCTTCAAAGACTTTGGAACTACTCACTTCTGTTCACCTACATTTATTCACTTAGGGGCCGTTTACACGGCACAGAGCAAATACCGGTCGGATCATTGTACACGGCCGCAGGGGAGCGGCTTTTCTCCGCGGTTTGACAGGTTGATGTCAACCTCCGCGTAAGAATGAACATGTTCAATGTGTTTCGGACTGCTGGCAGTCTAAATAACCGTCCGACGGAAAATCCACTGCACGGATTTTCCATAGAGGTCTGTGATAAAGTTTGACAGATGGTTTACAGACGCCTTTAAAAACCAAAAACCGTCTGTAAAACCGACTGAAAAACCTGACGTGGGGACATGCCCTTACTGTATCAAGCATTTCCACAATCAGCATACTAAAAAAAACCATATTAAACAAATAATACCATGGATAAAATACAACACTTTTCATGATCCTGCATAGAAATCTCCATAGATATCTATACTTACCTGCTAAAGTGCTCTATGCAGGAGCACAAAACATGTCTTGTATCCATGTTTTTTTTTTTTGTTTATGTGTTGCATTTTGATTTTGGAAATACTTAACACAAGTAAGGCTATGTCTTCACAGCACTGGTTTTTGGTCAGGTTTTTGGCAGATTCAGAATTTTGAATCCGCCAAATATCCTTCTGTAACCAGTGCCCATAGACCCAATACAAAATCCAAGCTGTAATCTACACAGCACAGATTTTCTATTGTAGGATTTCTAAACTGCCAACCTTCCGCTGGAAGATAGAACATGTGCTATCTTCTGACGGATTCATTGTGAATTCTAATACATTCGATGTACTAGGAAATCCGAAAACTGACTGCAGTTTTTTGCGCAAACTCATGAGAAAAACCACGGTATAGCAATGTTAAAATGCTGTTGGATTTTCAACAGCATTTTAGCATTTACAGTGTAGACCTAGACAAGGAAGTCAGGTGTTCCAGAGTTTTTGAATGAAGAGGGCTAAATTAACATATTGAGCTTTGGTCTGGGACTATTGATGTGGAATCCTTTATTTTGTGCCCTCAGCCAGTCAGTTGTTTAGCTGCTGCTGCGCCATTCCCCCCTCTCATAGCATGAGTCTTGAGGCAGGAAAACTGTAATGATTGTCACGGGTATGGTGGATTCGCTGGACCACCGCAAGCGATGGTAGCTAAGCCACGCCAGGGAGCGAAGTCTAAGTAGCCCCCAGTTTTCACCAGAGCCCGCCGCAAAGCGGGATGGACTTGCTGCGGCGTGAGGCTACCAGGTCGCTACCCCTGACGTGACTTGCTTGCGGTGGTGGCTGGGGTAGTGCGTGGTACAGTAACGTAATCCGGAGACGTAGTCGGGGACAGGCTGGAGGTCAGGGCAGGTGGCAGAGGTTCGTGGTCAGAGACGGGCAGAAGGTCAGGGCAGGCGGCAAACAGGCAAGGTCAGGAAACGTAGCGGACGGACTGGTACACAGGTAATCAGGCAGGACTTCCAACACTCTCTAGACAAGGTAATGCACACCAACGAACTGGCAGAGAGTGCTGGGGGCATATCTCTTAAATAGGACCAGCGCCCGGCAATAGACCAATTACCGGGACGCTGGCCCTTTAAATCCAGACCAGCCGTCGCGCACGCGCCCTTGGCAGCGGGTACGTGCACAGCGGCCAGGACAGACAGGATCAGCATGTACCGGAGCGCGGACGGGTAAGTGAGCCGGCGACGGGACCAGGGCCGCAGGGGGATGGTCGCGGGCAGTCGTGGCACCCGCGCCGGACCCCCTGCGGGCACGGGGGCGGCCGCGAGTGGCAGCGGCGCCCGCGCCAGCCCCCATTACAGTACCCCCCCCCCTTAGGTCCTCCCTCTCTTTTTTGGAAAACCTAGAAGGGGGTCAGGTTACAGGTTGGCCCTCCGGTTCCCACAACGCTCCTCGGGCCTGAACCCCTTCCAGTCAATAAGAAAGAACCCGCTTCCCCCTCACTGTCTTTCTCCGCCAGCACCTCCTTGACCTCAAAGAGGTTATCAGAGTCGGCCACGGGAGAAGGCGAGACAGATCCACGGGAGAAGCGATTCAGCACCACGGCTTGAGGAGAGAGACAGGGAAGGCGTTCGGAACACGCAGAGTAGGAGGCAAGCGGAGCTTGTAGGAGACCGGGTTTAGTTGCCGAAGTACCACAGAATGGCCCAAATACTTAGGGCCCAAATTGTAACTGGGCACCTTGAAGCGGATGTACATGGCATATAACCAAACCCTATCACCTGGCTAAAATAGGGGGGAGGTCTCCGGTACCTGTCGGCCTGGACTTTGGTGCGAGTGGAGGCACGAAAGAAGGGCCTGTCGTATGACTTGCCAGAGTGTCTTGAGTCCCTATTTGGCATTCACGGCTGGAACGTGACACGAGGTAGGCAGAGGGAGAGCTGGGCGGGATGTAGCCCAATCACAAAAAAAAAGGGAGAGGTTCCAGCGGACTCCGAGTGTAAGGAATTGAAACGGGAAATTCCCCCCAGGGAGGAGTCAGCCCAGTTATCCTGATGGGCGGATACAAAATGTCACAGGTAGGTCCCAAAACAGGTTAACCCTCTCTACCTACTCTTTGGGTTTTGAGGGTGGTATCCCCAAAGAGAAGTCCAGCTAACCTGCAACTGAGCACACAGAGCCCCCAGAATTTGACACAAACTGGACCCCCCCAAACAGAGAGGGGAAAGCCCATGTAGCCGAAAAACGTGCTGGAAAAAGTGTTGGGCCAACTGAAGCCGGAGGTAACCCCGGGCAGAAGAAAAAAAATGAGCCATCTTTGAGAACCTATCGGGCACCACCCAAATGACCGTGTTAAACCCCAGGAGGCCGGGAGGTTGGTAACGAAGTCTAATGGCTATATGGGACCAAGGTTTTTTCCCGGCACCGGGAGAGGCACAGAACCTGCGGGTCTGAGGCGAGGACTCTGTTATGGCACAGGAGGGCAGGCCAGGACGAAGTCTCTAACATCTTGAGCGAGAGTGGGGCCACCAATAATAGCGAGAGATTAATTGAAGAGACTTAGACTCCAGGGATGGCCAGTTGTTTCAGGAAGAGTGTCCCCACTTCAGAATACCCAGGCGCATGGCAAGGCGACGTAGGTCTTCCCCGTAGGTAATGTTTAAGATCCACGGGGCCGCCGTGAGGAGATTTCTGGAGGAATTAAATTTCTGCAAAAGGCGGCTCTGAGCCCACAGTGTCCGAGCATCAGAAAGGGCGTCCGCCCTGACGTTACTTCTTTAGCAGGCCGAAAGTGAAGGAAAAAGTCAAAGCGGGCGAAGAAGAGGGACCACCTGGCTTTTCGAGGATTTAGTCGTTGAGCAGACTGGGGATAAAAAGGAGGTTTTTGTGATCCGTGAAGATCTCGATGGGATGGCAGCCCCCTCCAGCCCAAATGCCGCCAATTCTTCTAAAGGGGCCAACTTTATGGCCAGTAGTTCGCGATCACCAATCGAATAATTTCGCTCGGCTGGAGTGAAGGTCTTAGAAAAAAAACGCAAGTACGCAGTTTTCCAGAGGCAGTCTTCTGTAAGAGGAAGCGTCCACCTCAAGGACGAACGGACGCTGCGGTTCCAGGCGAGACAGAACAGGAGCCAAAGCAAATGCAGATTTGAAAGGCCGCTAAAGGCTTCTTGAGCTTCTGAAGGCCAGGATTTGGGGTTGGCATTTTTCTTTGTAAGTGCCACCAGCGGGGCCACGAGCGCGGAGAAGTGCGGAATAAACTGTCTGTAATAATTCGCATATCCCAGAAAACGTTGGCTAGCACAAAGGCCCACGGTCCCAGGCCACTGTAAGACTGCCGAAGCTTAGAGGGATCCATCTGGAGGGCCCCGATCCGAGACGAGTACCCCAGGAAGGAGCGAGGTGGTTCAACAGCTATAACTGGTGGTCCCGGACATTTGAGCCCTTCGGATGTGTGGTGTGAGTCTCTAGATCTGGAGAGAAAATTAAAGGGTGTCATCAAGGTAAACGATAACACAGACATAGAGGAGATCGCGGAAGATCTCATTTAAAAAATTCGGAACACCACCGGAGCGTTGCAGAGGGCCCAACGGCATGACCAGATATTCAAATGACCACTCCTGGTATTAAAGGCCGTCTTCCACTCGTCGCCTTCCCGGATACGGATCAGGTTGAATGCGCCCCGTAAGACCAACTTGGAAAAAAAATTTTGCGCCCCGCAGGCGATCGAACAGCTCCGAGATCAGAGGCAGGGGATATCGATTTTTTATAGTAATTTTATTAAGTCCCTGATAATCGATGCAGGGACGTAGAGTACCATCTTTCTTTTCAACGAAGAAGAAGCCGGCCCCCGCAGGCGAGGAAGACTTGCGTATGAAGCCCTTATGGAGGTTCTCCTGGATATAGTCTGACATAGCCTTAGTCTCCGGGACGGAAAGAGGATAGACTCTGCCTCGGGGAGGAGTAGTACCGGGTTGCAGGTCAATAGGACAATCAAACGGTCGGTGCGGGGGCAGAGTTTCGGCCTGCCTTTCAGAAGAGACGTCGGCAAAATCCTGGGACAGAGTGGGCAGACCCGACAGAGGCTTCGTAGACTTTACAGAGGCGGGCCGGAGTGCAGAATGGAGAACCGGAAGGCATCGCGAGTGGCACGCAGGACCCCAATGGATAATTTCGCCTGTGTTCAATCCAAGGGGGAGCAGGGGTTGTAAGGGCGGTAGTGGATCCGCCGGACCACCGCAAGCGATGGAATTAACCACGCCAGGAACGGAATCAAGTAGCCCCCGGTTTTTCACCAGAGCCCGCCACAAAGCGGGATGGACTTGCCTGCGGCGTGAGGCTACCAGCGTCCCCCCTGACGTGACTTCTTGCGGTGGCAGCCGAGGTTCAGCTGGAAACCGATCGTATCGAGAATCGTAGTCGTGGCAGGCAGAAGATCAGAACAGGCGGCAATGGTTCGAGGCGTGGACGGGCAGAAGGTCGGGGCAGGCGGCAGGGGTTTTGGGAGTTCGAGAAACGTAGCAAGAGGTCTGGTACACGGAAGGCAGAAGTACACTTTGGAATGCTTTGAGCTAAGCACGAGGCAACATAGATCCAGCAAGGAGTGTTTGTGGGACGTACCTTAAGAGGGGAAGCGCCTGCACTTAGCCCAATTAACGGGGCGCTTGGCCCTTTAAATCCTCGATAACGAGCGCGCGCGCGCCTTAGGACACAGGCACCGGCGCGCCACGGCCTGCAGAGGACGCGACGGCACATAGCTAGGTTAGGTGAGTCCAGGCATTAGCAGACCCCCGGCTCGTCCCAGCGGCCATCGGCGGCACCTACCCTGGGGGGCACCCGGGGAGGGGGTCATCGGGTGCGCCCGCGGTCCGAGTTAGCAGGGGGTGCCGTGACAATGGTCCCTTTGCAACCAGGAAGCCCAAGGATTACCGAGTAGGAGCAAGGCAGAACCAGCAGTTTCAAAGTCTCCTTGAGGAAGCGCTATCTGCAAAGTGAGGGGCCTGTGCAGAACCGAATAGCGTCCTTAGGCATACGCCACTGATGCAGGAAACAAACATGGTTTGCTGCAGAGGGGTCACCAGGAGATGAAATTTGGAGACCAGAGCAGGCAGACAAAATTTCCAAGCGGACTCGCGAAACGAGGAAGGCGGTGCTTGAAAGGTGCTGTCCGGCAAAGTTCCACAGAGTACGGGAATGGTCAGACGAAGAGAGGCCGCACTGACACCCAGGGATGCCTCTCCTGCGAGCCCTAAGGTGTGAGAGTTTCCTGGGCGCACCGGACAGTCCCCAATGAAGTGGCCAGAACCGTCCACATTAGAAGCATAGCTGCCTCATACGCCGCTGAGAGCTTAGGCTTACCAGGTTGCTACCCTGACGTGACTTGCTTGCGGTTGGTGTCGGCGGTACTTGTAATGGTACAAAAACGTAACCAGAGGCTAGTTCCGCGGACAGGCAGAGGTCAGGGCAGGCGGCAAGAGTTTCGTGGTCTATAGACGGGCAGATGTCAGGCAGGGCGGCAAAACTGGCAAGGTCAGGAAACGTAGTGGACGGACTGGTACAACGGGTAATCATGCAGGACTCCAACACTCTTCTAGACAAAGGCAACGCACCCAACGAACTGGCAGAGATTGCTGGGGGCGTACCCTTAAATAGGACCAGCGCCGCAATATACCAAACTTACCGGGTACGCTGGTCCTTTAAATCCAGACCAGCCGTCGCGCCTAGGCAGCGGGTACGGGACAGATAGGATCAGCGTGCACCGGAGCGCGGATGGGTAAGTGAGCCAGCATCGGGACCCGGGCAGCAGGGGGATGGTCCCCGCGGGCAGCCGCGTCCCCCGCGCCGGACCCCCAGCGGGCATGGGGCGGCCGAGGGGGTCAGTGGCGCGCGCGCCAGCCCCCATTACAATGATCACAGGGTTGGATCCAGACAGCCGAGGGCACCTATGAAAAAATAGCATATTGTTATCCACTATCTCATTATAAAGTATCCCCTTTTGTCTCTCTAATCCCCCAGGAATTGTTACCCATATAATTAATTAGCTCAGTTACTTACCTGCACTATAATAGACAGTAGAACACTTAATTTAAGGTTACAGGGCCCCATACCTACTGGAGCACTTTACAGTTGCAGAGGTTGCATCAATGGTATGTCTGCTCCTGCGAGATCTTCCTCATGTTATCTGCATTTTCACAGTCTCAGTCTCTTACACAGACTGAGACAGAGACTCTAAGGGCGACATGTATGATCGGGAGTTGCGGCTGTTTTCCTCACCGGCCCGAATCCGCTGTCAGACGCAGGGATGCAGTGTTAGGCGCAGCGTTCGCCACTTTCAGCGTTCGCCACTTTTCCCCATAGAACTCTATGAGAAAGTAGCTCGCGCTCTGATTGGCTAAGTTGGACGAGCCCCGCTAGCTACAACCACTCAGCTCATTCCCTCCCTTTGAAATATGATGTTCAAGATTTCTCGCCATAGGTTTAGAATGGGTCCCTGTCGCCCCCTATTCTGATTGGCAATACTCCTCCATAGGTTAGAATGGGCCACTGTCGCTCCTGTTCTGATGGCTGGTTTATGCTGACCAATCAAAGAGCTTTAAACAAATTAGAATTACTGTATTTCCCGGGCAATTCTCGATATTGCAATTCCCGATGTATGCCCGGTCTCGCGACAAATGCGTTGTTAGTGTTTAACTGCTTTTATTTTTAGAGAAGGTTTCAGCACTTTATGTGATAATGTTTTTACACTTAATAAAAATGATTTTTTTTTTTTCATACTCCATGCCGCACGGCGCGGAGCCGGCGAGATGCATTGCGCCGAGTCTCTCCAAAGACTACAAAGGGGAAGTAACTCGCGCTCTGATTGGCTGGGATAGCCAAGCCCCGCTAGCTCAGCCAATCAGCTCTTTTCTGTATTTTCTACTGTAAAATTTTAGAACTGTCCCGCCTTTGATTTTGATTGGTCAATATTTCGCCATAGGTTAGAATGGGTCCCTGTCGCTCCTCATCCTGATTGGTCATACTCCTCCATAGGTTAGAATTGGCCACTGTCACTCCTATTCGACTGGTTGGTTTCTGCCCAGACCAATGAGAAGAGCTAAAACAATTTGAATTACTGTATTTCCCGGCAATTTCTATATGGGCAAATTCCTTTGTAGCGCCGATCCCGGCGACAACCGCTTTGTTCGGATTTAATTGATTTATGTTTATAGAAGGTTTCAGCTCTTTTACAGATAATATTTTACTAAACAAACAACTAGAGACACCAAATACCTTCAGGTAATAATAAAGAAAATACACAAAAAAAAATAAATTTTTATAAGATTATATATTAAATAAAAAAGAAATTCCACACGGCAGTCCTATATCCCTATTAAGAAACTACCTACTAACTCTAAAGACAGGTAAACAGAGTAAACCGCCCTGAAACAACGGCTACCGCCATATATACTTATCTAACTAAATCCCTGCAATTCCCTAATGCAATACAGGACACAAACTAAAAAGTTAAAGAAAATACACATAAAATAAACACAAAAAAACGTGCACAAATACACCACACCACAAATGAAAACACAAATAAAGTATACCTATCAAAAACCTATGATCTAACCCTCTATCCCTACGCGTTTCCCCCGCTGATAGAACGGTTCCTCATGGGGATAGGCACAAAAAGCCAAAGAAACATTGTTTAAGGATGTGGTAGTGGATCCACTGGACCACCGACAATCGATGATGTACAGCCCCAACGCCAGGGGGAACGGAATCATAAGTAGGCTCGGTTTACCACCATAGCCCCGCCGCAAAAGCGGGAGGACTTGCTGCTGCGGATTACTACCATGGTCGCTACCCCTGACGTGATGCTTGCGTTGGCAGCCGAGTGTTGCGTTGTACAAAAATCGTGAGAGCAGGCTCGTAGTCGGTGGACAGGCAGAAGGTCAGGCACAGGCGGCAAAATTGGTTCGTGATCAAGGGACGAGGCAGAAGGACGGTAACACAGTAAACGGAAAAAGACTCTAGGAACGCTTTCCTCTCCAGGCACAGGGCACTATCTTTCGGCAAAGGTGCTGGGGAAGAGGCTGGGCTAAAAATATGGACCGTGGCCCGTGAAACCAATCACCGGCGCCCACTGTCCTTTAAATTTTCGGGGGTTGGTTCCCGGCATGCCCGCGCGCGCGCACAGAGGGCGCGCCGTGCAAACACCGGCCCTGCATGCAGGAGCGCGCGCCAGGACGGGACCAGAGCGTGGACGGGTAAGTGTTCCCGTGGGGGGTGGGAAACATGCCGGGTGTCCGCGGCCCGAGCGTCGGGCCGCGGCAACCGTCCCGCTAAGCAGGAGGGTGCTGCGGCGTTGCGGTGTGCCCTGCGACCCAAACACGAGGGTCTCAGGGACACCCCGTAACCAGTACCCCCCCCTTAGGCCTCCCCCTCTTTCCGGCCCGCATAAACTTAGACAAAAGACCCCTAGCCAGGATGTTTTCCTCCTGCACCCACGACCTTCCTCTGGCCCAACCCCCTTCAGTCCACCAAAAAAAAATCGTCTTCCCGAACCGACTTAGTGGCCAAAATCTCATTTGACGGCAAAAAATATTGGTGGAATCAGCTACGGAGTACCGGGTGAACCACGGACCCGAGAGAAGCGGTTATGGGTGAACTGCTTCAGTAGGGAGAACATTGATGGAGTTTTGGGATTCCATGTTCGAGGGAGCCGGAGCTTTGTAGGCCCAGGATTAATGCGCCTCAGGACTTCAAAGGGACCTAAAAAAATCGGGGACCCAGCTTGTACTGGGGATTATTAAAACGATATATTTGGCAGACAGCCACACCTTACCCCTGGGACAAAGGAAGGGGGGCTTCTTTTTTGTCCCTCTTGGGTCTTCATACGGGCCGAGGCTGAAGCAAGGGACTGGCGCGTCTCCCATCCAGACAGTGGATAGGCTCCTGCGGACCAGACTGTCCACAGCAGGGACATCGGAGGAGCAGAGGCAGTGGAAGTGGGGGGCGGAGATGCCGACCAAAGGAAAATGGAGAAGGGGGATGCCCCAGCGGAATCAGAGTCCAGGTAATTATAAACGAAAATTTCCGCCCAATGTAGTAACGGACCCAGTCATCGGTTTTGGCAGAAGGTGAAGTGGCGGAGATAAGTACCTAGGACCTGATTCACCTCTCCACTTGCCCATTGGATGTGTGGGTGGTACGCAGAGGAGAAATATACCAGTTCCACTGTGCCAGTAGCGAGCAGAGGCCTCTGCCAAAATCTCGAGACCGAACTGGGACTCCCCGTCCCGAGGACTATGTGGTAAGGTGATCCTCATGCAGACGGAAAATGTGTTCAAAAAAAATTATTGGGCGAGCCGAGGCCGCAGAAGGAAGGCCCGGCAAGGGAACAAAATGAGCCATCTTGGAAAAACGGTCCAGTGATCTACCCAAATTGACCGTAATACCTTCAGTAGGGCGGTAAAGTCAGTTATGAAAGTCCATGGAAATATGGCTCCAAGGACACTAGGCACCGGCAGAGGTTTGGAGTAAGTCCCGCAGGTGCTTGGAGAGTGACTATTGAGCGGGCACATTTGGTGCAGGCCCCACAAACTTCCTTTAACATCGTGATCGAGACCAGCCGACCAGTGGAGAACCGGGAAATCAACGAACAAGACCTTCGAACCCCCAGGTGCCCGGCTATGCGGAACAGTGACCCCATTTCAGGACCCTCAACCTGATCGCAGGGCGCACATACGTCTTCCCTGGGGTACCCCTTGGAGGATTAGTGGTAGCCACAGACATCAGACGTTCCATGGGTACAATATGTTGTTTTGGGCCGCCCTCTTCCTCCCACAACATCGGAGGCACGGAAAGAGCATCTGCCTTGAGGTTCATTCAGCCGGTCGGAATTGGATGATGTAGATGAAACGGGCAAAGAACAGAGACCATCACTCTTGACGAGGATCTCAGGACGTATGTGCGTCTGGAGATAGAGGAGTTTTTGTCGTCAGTGAAGATATTCATGGGGAACGAGCACCCTCCAGATGTGGCGCCATTCATCTAGGGCAAGCTTAATGGCTAAAAGTTCCGATCCCCGATGGGTATAGTTTCTTTCTCTGCTGGGTGAGAAGGTCCTTGAAAAGAACCCGCAGTCCGAGTCTTGCCCTTGGGCCCCTTTTGGGTGAGCAGTGCTCCCCAGCTCCTATGGAAATGCGTCCACTTCCAGAAAGATGGTTCTCTGGTATCTGGCAGGGATAACACCGTGCGAGGCGGAATGCTGCCTTCAACTTTGGAAAAGGCTTCATCGGCGACCGGAGCCACAGTTTCGGGTTGGCATTGTTTTTTTGTAATGGCCACAATTGGTGCTACCACACGTGAAAATTGCGGGATGAATTGTCGGTAAGTAATTTGTGGAAACCCAGAAACGTTGTATACCCGCAGGCCAACAGGTCTGGGCCATCTGTAGGACGGCAGAGAGTTTGGTGGGTCCATCCGCAGACCCTATCAGAGATTTATGTATCCAAGAAACGGGAGGCTTGTCGGTAAATAGGCACTTTTCCAGTTTAGCATATAGATGGTTCTTCAGCGCAGGCGTCTCAGGACCTGGCGCACATGTAACTGGTGGGATCCCAGATCGGGTGAGATACCAGGATGTCATCTAAGTAGACCACTACACATGCATATAGGAGGTCTCTGAAAATGTCATTGACAAATTCTGGAAGACTGGGTAGTTTTCGGCCGGGAGCGTTGCATAAGCCGAGGGGCATTACAGATACTCAAATGCCCATCATTGGTTAATCGAGTAATTGAAGGCAAGGCCGTCTTCCACTCGTTCCTTCCCGGATCCTATTTTGTGGAAAAACCAATTAGATTATATGCCCCCCCGCAAATCCCAATTTGGAAAAGACTTGGCCCCCCGGACGCAGTCAAGAGATCCGTATTACGGCAGAGGTACCGGTTCTTGATGGTGATCTTATTTTAGACCACGTAGTCAATGCAAGCACCGGTCTCATGGATCCATTCTTTCTTCTCCACAAAGAAAATCCGGCACCCGCCGAGAAGTAGATTTGCAGTATGAAACCCTTTCGTAGATTATCTTCTACATAGGCGACATCGCCCGAGTTTCCGGGTACGGAGAGCGTGTAGACCCTACCCCGGGGAGGAACTGGTCCCGGGTAGCAGGTCTATGGGGGCATCATATGGGCTGTTTGAGGAGGAAGTGTCTCAGCTCTCCTCTCGGAAAAAAACATCTTGGAAGTCCTGATAAGGTTGCGGTAAACCAGTAGTGGCCTTGGGAGAGGACTGAGGACGATGGGGCGCACGCCTGCGTGTGTGCCGAAAGAAAACAACTGGCAGTCCGGGCCCCAACGCAAAACTTCACCGCTTCTTCCAATCCAGCCTAGGGCGTGACGCAGTAGCCAAGGAAGCCCCAGTAGAACAGCCGAGGTAGAACTGGGTACACGAAGAACGATCCTTTCCCTTGCATGGGCTCCTATTTGTTAGGACCACTGTTCATTCCGGTAGTGGATGGCGTCGCTTAATAGTTCACCTCTGAACGAGGAGATACCAAGGGTTGTCTATGGCGGACCTACCGAGAGGACGATACTTGGTCATCCAGTTTCACCAACGTAGCATCCATAAAGCTCCCAGCCCCGATCCGGAATCCAGGAAGGCCGACAACACGAACAGATTCCGGAATTGGACTTAACCAGAGCTGGCACATGACCTGGAGCAAGGGATTACTCGACACCTAGGGACGCCTCTCCCACGAATCCTAGGTGCGTGTGTTGTTCCGGACCTTGCCGAAGAAGTGTGCAACCCTACGACAGTGTTCGGTGGATGGGCCGAAGTAGAGACACAAACCTTTCGTACCTCTCCACACGCCGACCGGGTGTCAAGCTCTTGCGGAGACATGCCGGTTGGTACTGTCCCGCATGCATGGCCCTCGTTCCAAGGCTGGCTTGGAGTGAGCAGTGGGGACTAGGCTGAAACACTGGCGCGAATATTGTGGTAGCCCGTGTACGAGTTTAGAGCTGGCTCGCTTTACTGGCGGTAGCTCATTAGCGCACGTCTCGTCCGAGAAACGGGATCTTTGCTGATTAGTCCAGATTGTAGTGATGCTCGACTAAATGACTCACGATATAGACCCGGTGGTCTAGGTGGCATCCTTTAATCATTGCCCGAGAGGTGCCATTCTGTAAGCGTGTGTCGCCACTTAACGCAGTCATCATTCCACGCCAATGTCAGGTGTTATGTCTAAGGTGCGAAATAGCACGGCGTCGTGTTCGCCAACTTATTGGTATGGAGTACTCCCTGCTGTATTTAAACCTCACGCTTAATGGGACAGCCTACGCTTCCGCGGGCATGCACCTACGAGACAGACCTACCTAGTACCACACATCCATAGATTACTCCCGCGAACCATGCCCCAGTGATAGTTTCCGCCTTTCGTACCCAAAGTGTGCGTCGCCCAGGGCCCAGGGCTTTCCCGGATAGGAGACTGACCACCGAAGGCCACCTTGACCTTTCGAACCTGGAACTGCCAGCCATAAGGTTCCACGTGGAGAAGCACACTGGGTTATGAACCCCCCTGCAGCCTTAGAGACCCCCTCACACTTCGTCGGCATGGAACAAGCGGAGTTTAGTGCCAGCGGATGTCCCCAGGGAACGACTGCTGCGTAGCTTGAGCCACGGCCGCCGTTTGCTGCTGCTTGAGTACCAGGAGCTGCTGCATCATAGTAGTCAGTTGGTTCAGCTGTTTGCGCTTGCTGTTCGATCTGCTTATATTTTGCTGAGCCACTGTGTTAGTGAGGTCGGAGACCTCGGTAAGAGGCACCTTGCGGGATTCCATGGCCGAATCGAACGGTACGGGATGTGGGGTAGTGGATCCACTGGACCACCACAAGCGATGATTGTAACCACGCCAGGGAACAGGAATCTAAGTAGGTCCGGTTTTCACCAGAGCCCGCCGCAAAGCGGGATGGACTTGCTGCTGGCGATTACTACCAGGTCCGCTACCCCCCCTGACTTGACTTGCTTGCGTTGGCAGCCGAGTGTTCGTGGGTACAAAAATCGTGAAGCCGGCTCGTAGTCGGGGACAGGGAGACGGTCAGGACGGCGGTCAAGTTTCCGTTGGTCATGGACGGGAGGCAGAAAGTAACGGTACACAGTAAACGGAACAGACTCTTAGGAACGCTTCCTCATCCACCAGTACGTTGTTGGGCCACAAGGCATAATCGATTCGGCAAAGGTGCTGGGGAAGAGCTGGGCTAAAATAGGACCGTGCCCGTTGAAACCCAATCACCGCTGCACTGTCCCCTTTAAATTTCCCGGCAGTGCCGCGCGCCCGCGCTCTAGAGGGCGCGCGTGCACCCGCCGCAAGCAGGGAGTGCGCGCCAGACGGGAACCAGGAGCGTGGACGGGTAAGTGTTCCCAGTGACATGCCGGTGGTTTCCGCGGCCCGAGCGTCCGGGCCGCGCACCGGCCGCAGCAGTAGTTGCTGCCGGCGTTGCGGGTGTGCCTGCGACCCGACACGAGGGTCGCAGGGACACCCGTAACAATACACATGATATTGCCAAATGGATGAGATTATGCTTACGTCCCTTCTTATATAATAATGTTTAGCTGGTCCAGATAAGGCTCAATGGATCCTGCTACGCTCCGGTACGTCGTCCAGGGAACAAGATGTATCAATATATATTTTATTATCTATTTTATGTGTATTCTATTTTTAGTTTGTGTCCTGATATTGCTTTAGGGAAATTTTGCGGGGATTATTAGTAGTATAAAAAGGGGTCGCCCTTGTTCAGGGGGGGTTACTCCGTTTACCTTTTTTTTGAGTTAGTGGGTGTTCTTAATAGGGACTATAGGGACGCCGTGTGGCATTTCTTTTTTTTAATATTATCTTAATAAAAATTTATTTTTATGGTTTTTTCTTTACATTACCTGAAGGTTTTTGGTGGTTCTTTTTGTTTGTTTAGTGAAAATTAAAATACCGGTTGTTGTACCCTTGGGATTTTTCTTTCTCCCGTTGTAACAATTGAAAAAATCTGTTGGTTTGTCAGATAATTTTTTACATTTGATAAAAATGTTTTTTTTTTAATCATACCCCATGCCGAAACCGCTGAGCGCCGAGATTTCATTGCCGCGATCTCCCCATAGACTAAAGGGAAAAGAAAAAGCTCCGCGCTCTGATTGGCCGGTAGTCATCCCCGTATTTAAAAACCAATCAGCTCTTTTCAGCATTTTTACAAGAAGGACAAAGGAAGGGGGAGGATTAAAAGAACCTGTCACATGATGATCCCCCCTTTGGAAAGCACAAGTAGTGTCAGACATTCTGTTTCCAGTGCTGTGTCCTTTTTCCCCGTAATTTAAAAAATAGTTTTACAGTTATTTAAAGGGGTGTTACATTTGAATTGTTTTGCCTTTACTAATTTAGAGATTTAATTACTTATTTCCCGGAATTTTTGAAAATCCAATTCCCGATTTACCCGGGCTCGGGGACAAATGTGTTGTTAGTGATTTTTTTTCTGTATGTTTATAGAAAGGTTTTAGCTCTTTTACAGAGAATATAAAAAAATTAATAAAAAAAATTTACTTTCTAATACTCCAGCCTCACGGGGCTGAGATTTCAGTGCCCCGATCTGTCCATAACTACAATGGGGAAAGACTCACGCTGTATTGGGCCGGGATAGCCAACCCCCCCCCCACTTCAAACCAAACAGCCTTTCTGCATTTTTCTGTATTTTTAACTGTCCCGCCTTTGATTTTTATTGGTCAAAACTTCTCCATGGTTATAATGGGTCTTGTCGCTCCTATTTGATTGGGCCCGGATAACACCTCCCTATTCAACCAATCAGCTCTTTTTCAGCTTTTTACTTTTATTTAAAACTGTCCCGCCTTTGTTTTTATTGATCAAAAATTTTCCATAGGTTTTAAAAGGGTCCTTGCGCTCCTATTTTGTTGGCCGGATAGCCAAGCCCCCCTAGTTTTTAACAAATCAGCTTTTTCGCATTTTTAAAATGTAAATTTTAAAATGTCCCGCCTTTGATTTTTTATTGGCCAAACTTCTCCATGGTTTTAATTTCCTGTCGCTCCTATTCTGATTGGCAGATTTCTGCCGACCAATGAAAGAGTTTTCCCGAAATTTTAATTACTGTTTTTTTTCCCGGGGAATTTTTAAAAACCAAATTCCCGATATAGCGGTTCTGGATTTTTGGAAAATGATTTTATTTTTGTTTTTTTTTTATTTTTTGAGCTCTTTTTTAGAGAAAGTTTGACGCCTTTAAAAAGGGGGATTTTTTGATTCATTAAAATCCCACCGACATTGGAATGAAATTTTTCGCTGTTCTCCAGCCGTTCCCCGCTTTGGAACGATTTTTGGGGCAGCCCCGCACGGGGCCTAAGTCCCTAAAATGCGCCCATGTCCCCGCACTGTGCCCCCCAAAAAAAAAAACCCCCCGAGGGAGCAAAGGGGGCTTTTTCCCGCATGTATGAGCCACCTCCCCACGGAAATTTTTAAGGGGCAGCGCCCCCACTTTCGCCCCCCAAAACTGGCGAGGGGCGGACAGACTTTAAATAGAATTTTGATCGCAATACCCTTGGGGGGGGAAATTTTTAGGCCCAGCGCCCCACCCCGCCCGAGTCCCGCCCTGCGGGCCCCCCAAAACCTGGTGAAGGGCCGGGCGGACTTTAAAATAGTAAGTTTTGGAAACGCGGGCCCCCGGGACCGGACATAAATCAGGCGCCAAAATTTTCGGCAAAAGGGCCCCCCTGAAATTTGGCGAGAATTCATCCCTTGCCCTAATGGGGGTTTCTACACCGAACCCCAAGGGGGTTTCGGGCCGGGAATTTTAGATTGGTTTTTCGGCTTTGAAAACCATCTGTAAACCGACTGTCAGCCCTCCTCATAGACTTAGAAAAGTCAATACAGCTCGGATTTTCTGATGACAAATCCAAGCGTCTAAAAAAAACTTAGAGCATGTTCAAAAACCCCCCCCTTTTTTTTTGGGAGAACAAAAAGGGGGCGGGTTAATTTCAAAACCAATTTGGGCCCGAAAAACATCCCCCTTTGCAAAATTTAAAAAAAACAACAACATTTTGTCAGTGCCGTGTAGACTCAGGCCCAGGTAAAGTTAAAAGATTATTTTTCACTTCTCTAGTCTTCTACATACAATATACTGACCCTCCCCAAAATCTTGACCCTTTTTAAAAGAGTGGGGATTGGATTTGGATTGCAGGAATTACTAAAGTTGGGGCCCCTGCAGCAAGCAACAGCCCCTGCTGAAAAAGTTTCCAAAAGAGCCATAAATCTTTGAGAGGAGGGGAAAGGGGCTTTTTTTTTCCTCCTTTTTTGCCCTAACCGTAGAAAATGAAAAAATTAAAAGGTTTTTTTTCCCCTTAACACACCCCAACCCCGACCTCCCAACTGGTTTACTCAACAATGGAAAAAATTTGGGCTCTTCCCGCATCAGAAAGGATTTGGGAAAAAATAAAGATAATTTCTCTGTAAGCTACTTAATTTAAAATTTTTTTTGGGGGGGGGAGGGACTATTTCCCCAAAATTTTTCACAGCAAAAAATTCCCCTATAAATATACTGGGATGCTTTTATCTTTCCTAGACTTTATTGCAAGATGGGGCAGTAACAAATACCAAGAAACCTCTTTTTTATAAATTCTCTTTGGGGTATGATTTTTTTCCTTTGGAAACCCAACTGCATTTTCCTGACCCGCCCGGGAAGTTTGGGCACTATGGACAATTTAAAGACAAAATGCCCGGGCAATGGGTTTTCCGGGGCTTAGGCAAAAAACCAGGAAAAAAGCAAACCCCGAACCCCAAGTGGGCAACCCCGGGAAAAAGCAGAAACCCGGCCCAGTTGGGTGGGAAAACAAAACCGGGGCCCAGTGGGCTCCCCCCAGGGAGGTTTGGGAACACCAGGGAAAAGCAAACCTGGACCATCAGGGGTTTCAACACTGGGGAAAAGGGAGACCTGGAAAAGCGGATAGAAACGCAAGGCACAAACTGGGACCCGTAAACCAAACAGGGCAGAAAAACACCTTTGGGCCCCAAAAGGGACCTGGAAACCCAAAAATTGGGCCACACACCAAGAATAAGGAAATCTAGAACAGGGGGATTAACACAACCCCTCACTGTTTGGGAAACCGACAAAAAGATGGCACACACCAGGGAGAGTGGACTCCGGAAAGAGCCGGGAAAAACACAAAACCAGGAACAGTGGAACCCAAACCCCAGTGGAACAACCGGGGAAAAAGGGGGACAAACCGGACCAGTAAATAAAAAACCTCAAAGGGAAAAGTGGACTCTGGAAAACAACAGGGGCCTAACCAGGACAGTGGGCTCTGAAACCCGTGGATGGGAAAAAATTTTTACATAAACAAACTCTGGACCACAGATTGCACACTCCAGCAAAAGGGGGACTCCAACCAAAAGACAAAATTAAAGCAGGGGACCTGGGGCTAGCAGGTAATAGAAAACTGGGCAGTGGGATTTTTGGGCCCCCCGGTTGGGGGAAAAAAAAGGGCACCCGGGGCCCAGGACCAGGGAAAGGGGGGCACCAAAACACAGAAAAAACCCGAAAACCAAAAAAAACTTAGAACCCGGGGATCCCGGGCTCCCCAAAGGCCTTGGAAAAACAGACACCAAAAATTAGGAGAATCAGACCCAGGGGAAAACCCGGATGGGGGTTTTGAATAGCAGGAAGGGAAAGTGAAAACCAGCAAAATGGGAACACAATAAAAAAAATACTTTGGGGAAGGCAGAGAAAAAAACCGGGTGGCCCGAAAAAGGGAAAGGGGGGCAACCCCGGCAGGGTTTTCCTTTTAAAAAAATTAAAAAAAAACAAAAACTTAGGGTTTTTAGTCTTAGTTCATAAACCCTACAAAGCAGCAATACCAAAGGCCCGGGGCCCCAAAATGGAGGTAAATAGCTGGGCTTTAAGCTTAGCCTAAAATTTTAATGAGCTAAACTGGGGTGTTTTTCCAAAGCCGGGGTGCTAACTGTCGCCTTGCGGAGGAAAAAACAGGAATGAAGCAGCAGAAAACCCCCTGGAACAAAATGGGGGCAAAAATCTTTCCGTCAGAAAAATAATTTTAAAACAGTGTTAGACCGGGGTAAACCCAATTTTCCCAAACCAGTGGAGCTGATTTTTGGAGACCACCAATGGGGGCTTACCATAGCCCACCCTACAAACTGCAGTACAAAGACGCACATACTTTTACAGAAAACCTTTCACCCCTTTCTCTTTATTTCTGCCTCTATTTCCCCTTGCCTTTTCCCCCGAAAAGGGACTCCAAAACCCCGCCATGCTTTAGGAAATTTCCCCCAAGTTCCCCAAAGGGCCCCCCATGCCTAGGGGGACCCCATGCTTTAACATGCTCAAGGGGCCCACAAAAACCCTTGGGGTTTACTAAGGGTTTCCCCCTTTCTTTTTTACTATTGGGGTAGTCTAAGCTTGATAAAGGAAACGAAGGGAAAACCGGGTTGTATAATCTGCACTTAATGCTCATCCTAATAAAATGGGTTAAAACTTTTTTCGTGAGGAAATGGCAAAATGCTGTTTTTTTGCAAAAGGGGAAAAAAGGGTTAGGAAAATTTAAATTTCTCCACATTTTGCGGGATCCTCCCGGAATTGGAGGGAAAGGGGTTTTAACCCTTTAAACCTATGAAAGTTTACAAATACTGATTTTGGTTTCAGATAAAGATAGGGACTGCTGGAAATAAGGGGTTTTCTAGTAATAAAAAAACCCCCCTTACCCAAAAAAATAAAAAAAAAAATTTGCCCCTGACCAAACTCCAATGAACAAAGGGAAAAATCAATTTTGTATGTGCCTTGGGAAAAAGGCCAAAAAAGAAGAAAAATTTTGGGAAACCATCAAATTTTTTAAAAAATAAAAAATGGTTCATTTTTCGTGGGGCCCCTTTCAGCCCAAAAAAAAAGTTGCAGCTCTGACTCTAGATTTTTTGAAGGATTGCACTTTCCCAAAAAAAAGCACAAATTTTTGGTTTCCCCGGCACTTTCCAATTCCCTAAGATGTGGGGGTTTTCGGAGGAATGTCGCACAAAAACCGATGTTTCACACATAGATGACGGAGGACACAAAACTGGTCATTACAAAGGGACAGGTAGCCAAGTTAAAAGGGGTTTACCTGAGCCTGAATAGTAGGGGAACTAGAAAGCCCAAAAATCTAGACCCCAGTAAAAACATTTCATACACTGGCACATTCTACACCGCTTTAAAACTATTTATAACTGGCCTCTTTGCACCTAGATCATACATGTCGCCCATAAAGTCCAGCTGTTGACCTGTTTCATGTTTTATATAATAAAAGTAAAAACTATTAAAACATACAAATCAGGGATCTCTGCACTTGAAATGACACATACAATCATGTTATACTTCATATTTATTTTAAACACTAAGGGGTACATGTATGAACCTCATGCAACTCACCAGTTCTACCTTTGTATTTAGAAGTCTTGACCACATGTGTTTTAAAGTGTCTCACAGCACTTCACCTGTTAAAACCTCCAAAATATTCCACCCTGCCTCTTTGAAACTGGTATGGATTTCTGTGGCAGTTTCACACCAAACTTTGGCACATTTTTGGCACATTGTACAAATCTGGCACGACACGTCCCTGCATCTTTGGTATATTCAAAAGTATGAGGTCCGCCACAGATTACAGGAAGTTTTGGCGTACGGTGGTTCATACATCTATAGAACACAGCTATGACAGTTTGTTTCAAAGCACACCAAAAAAATGGCACAGCCCCATTCATACATGTTATGGCACAGCCCCATTCATACATGTTGTTAGCATGACAGAATTACTGTTCATGCACTCCACCATTATAAAAAATGCTCCTCTATATATTGTATGTATATATACTGTGTATATATTACTTAAAAATTATACCTGGACATATCTTAAAAATAAGGTATCAAATCTAAAATCGTTATTATCAAAATGTGGAGAGGCGAAAAATAAAACCGGTCTTGGTGCATAAAAGTTGCACTTTCTTTGTAAGTTAAAAAATGTCCAAATTATGCACAAAAACCATGGTGGCAAAATATGTAAAAAAGTAACTTTTATTTCACTATTTAGTGACAATTTAAAAACGCCGTCCCGAGCGGAAAACGCGTTGGAACAATTGCAATATGGGCGAAATAATCCTGGGAAATCCATGCAATGTCCTATCCCACCGGGGGAAGCGTCTCCTTCCCACTGCTAGGAACAGGCGGATGAAACAACGTACAAGTTTCGGGGAAATCCTCCCCCCTTTTTCAACACGTCAGCATCCTTCGCGTTAACCTTTATTACACGGCAAAACAACACAATAACAAAGGTATTAAAAACAATTACAAAACACTTTTAAAGCTGAGGTTTTTCATTAATACCCAGGGGGGTGATGATTCATTCTTGTATCCCCTGGCCTCCCCTTTAGGAGACTTCGTCTAACGTTAACCCCTCACTTACCTTTTACCTCCTGCGAAATGCACCAACAAAATCGTGACATTGTGATTATACGGAGGGAAAGGGCACTCACTGCTTTCCCCAACTTTCTCTATCACTGATTTTCATTTTAAA
>JAODAL010036066.1:0-42175 GCA_025379985.1 Phyllomedusa bahiana
CTGGAAATCTCCTGCAGTGAAGCCCAACCTGTCTTGTGGCGGGTGCTGATGAAGACCAAAGGGCTCCTTAGACTCTACTTTCCGTCATGGCTTTTACCATCTCTTGCGGTGACCTCGAGGATTCACTACTTTTCCTGTGACATTTGCAATGATGGTAATTTTTCATTGACCAACAAAGCATATTTTCTAGTTGTATCTATCGAATTGTAGTGCATATATGCATCTATCTAGTAATGCAATTAAATCAATGTTTGCAAAGATGCTTCTTGGTTTAGTATTCCCCAAAGTTAGCTTCAGAAATATCAGATTACAAGATGCAGTTATTTCTGTCTGAAGAGCTAGTGACATGGTCTTGGCCTTATTCCCGTGAGCCAATAATTATGAGTAGTGTAATGGATGGTTTATTTTTGATTATTGAGCTAAGTAGGATAAAAGTGTTGTGTGCTGTGCTTCCTCTGTATGAGAAATTGCTCCTGGCTTATATGTTTCCTATTAAAAAAACATATATTACTTTATAAGCAAATAACACAGAAAAATCCTGTGATGAATCTTCGAATTTTGCTTTAGATTCCTCAGTAATTTATCATAAATTATCCTCATTCAGTAAGTGAGAGAATTTTCTATAAACATCCGCACTAAAGAAAGACACACTGGGGCAGCTTTATCAATACTGTTTAACTCTTAGACAATGTAAACCTAGACTAGACAGTCTTAGGGCTTGTCCCCACAGCCTGGTTTATTGGTTGGTTTTTCAGATGGTTTGAAATTTTAGAAACTGTCTGAAAACCGACATGCAACGCTCCCCGTAGACTTTAATTGAAAATCCGTTCAGCAGTCCTCACAACGGATTTTCTACCGGATGGCTTTTCATACCACCGGAGGTCCGAAAAACTTAGAACATATTCATTCTTCTGCTCAATTTCCAGACAGAAAATTAACATTGAACTCAATGAAAACCGAGCAAAAAGTGAGTTAACGGTTTTTGTCCAGGTTTTTGTGGCAGGTTTCGGTTGTTTTGGGGGCAGGTCATTTTGCACTTTTTTTAACACCGGAAGGTCCTGCACAGCACTTCCTGCACTGGATGGAAGAGGGCACATCCGCATGCCTCTAAAAACATACTACCGCATGGACATGGATGTGACCAGACTGATTTCTGAAGTGAGTGTCAGTGTGAACGAGAATTTAGGTATCCTCTTTTTAGCCTAAACTAACCAAATTTTTATGCTGTTTAAATGAACATGTGCTTTAAAGTGAAATTTAAAAAGTAGGCCTGTGTGCATTATTGTTAAATATATTGATACTGTTATTAATTGTCATAAGAACACTTGGCCACAGCAACCGGATCCAGAAGAAACATCATGGATTGAAATCTGTGAGGTGTTGTACCCGGGGAACTGGAGCGGGTATGATGCCCAAAAGCAGGGGCTCATCCGTAAGTTAATTTTTACATGACTATTTTTCTCGTGTTGGTTGTCAAGATGATGTGAATGAACTTTTTTAAACTGGCCTTCCCACATTCCCTATTCCAGCGCCTGTCACTTCAAAATGTTGTCAGTTCCAAAAGGTGACTTCAGGTCTGTGGCCACAGCATTGATGTCCCCTTTTACAACTGACAGGTTGTGGTGACAGGCGATGCTATAGGTAATGCAGGAAGGTCACTATTAAGAAAGTCACTTGTCAATCACCTTTAAACTTCCCCCACCATAATTTCTTCCAGAGTTGAAGATGTGATGAAACGTTGGAAGAGCGTGTGTGACCGCTTCGTCAATGGCACCGTGAAGGGGTCTCTCTCTCTCGTCGGCCGAAGATCGCCTTCCAGGACGAGCTGATGTTCATCCTGTGTCAGCGGGAACTCCGGCCATAAGTATTAACTAATTTACGTGAAATATTCTCTATCCCATTAAAAGTTAAGCATTGATAATTTTTTTTTTTATCTCTATGTCAACAGGCAATGTCTTCAGAGCCAGGATGAAGTCCCCCCCCCCCCCAAGAGAGGGTGAGCATCAGCTGAGGGAGAGGGACCCCATCCCCTTCGCGGTTGCCTCTGTCACAGAAAAAGCGGCAGGGGGAGATCAAAACCTGCAGGAACCTTCAGGGGGAGGGGGGGTTACACCTCTTGAAGGTTCCAGCCAAATCTCCGGGTTGGGCTCGGCATCACTATCGGCTGTAAATGGCGCCAGATTATATCACATGTCTCCACCCCGAGGTTGCCAGCAGTGGCCTTCCCCACAGGGAACTGCAGGTGCCATGATGCGTAGCTCTCACCAGTTTCTTAAAACCTAGATAAAAAAACAAGACTAAACAAAGGCACACAGACTATTATAATCACTAAACAAAGAAGATTACTATTTTAACCTAGAAATCAAGTAATAAAGAAAAAAGATATGTATCGTAAAGTAATTAGCAATCTGTCCATAGGACTGATGGCTGACCACATCGCAGTGTCCTGTCTGTGAAGGTGTGACCCCACAATCTCGACCGGTCGGTCAAATGCTGAAATTGACATTCTCACAAAGTTATAAAATTTGTCTGGAAAGCTAAGGAAAAGACAAAAAAAGTATATATATATATATATATATATATATATATATATATATATATATATATAATAACCTTCTTAGCTCTGCATATAATTGACCATTGTGACCTCCGCTGTATCTCAGATCATTGATTTGGTGGACCCAATAGCGACGCCTTTCAGCAGCCTATAGGGGCAATGAAAAGTAAAGGATTTTACTAATTAACTTCATATGAGTACATATGAGAACATTTAAAATAATGCCAAAGTAAGATGTATATACGCTTCTACGCTGACGCCAAACCAGAATGTTATGTGCCACTGCCACCAAAACGCCCAATTCTCTTTGGCGTAATCGGATCTGTGGAAGCTGGGGCTACTGATCTTCATCGCTACTATTGCTTGATGTTGCGGTGGTTAATACACCACTCATTTTGTAAGATTTTTTAAAAAGGAGCCTGTAGCATAAAAAAAAAATCATTGTCTTGCTGAGACGAGTCCAAGATGGCCACTGGAATCTTAGGGAGCGACTGCTGGGTGGAGATGAAAAAAAAATCACATGGTTTCTTGCACCAAATCAGGAATACATTTGCTCTCAGTACACTATTCTGCTTGAAAAACTGTCCAAAAACTGCTAGGAAAACCTGGACAAAATAAGCAACAAAAACTTTTCAAAAAACCAAAACCACCAGAAAAATGACCAGTTTTTATGTCAACAAAATGTCCAAAAACCGGTTGTATTGGACAGATCTGCTGAAGTCAAAACTGAACAGATTTGAACAGATTTTGTCCTTTGCTGTTGTAAGATAACGGGAGCGGCGCAGTCCGACCTTCCAACTGGTTCTTTGTAATTGCGGGGAGAGGTGCTGTGGGACTTTCTGTGATGGAGTGTAACGGCGTATAAAGAATCACACAACAACGTTTCACCGGCAGAACTGTAGCTTTACTTCCTTTGGTTCCTCCAGCAACAGCACTTTCATCCACCTCCAGCCGTTCACCCAGTGTCCCGGGCAGCTTCAGTAGCACGCACAACGCAGTTCCAGAGGGAGCTCTCTCCTAGCTGTACCTCACCGCTACTCTGCCTGTCTTCAGTGGCTTCCCACACAGCAAAGGGGGGGCTACTCCTCACTGCCGCAACAATGGCCTCTCTTCACCTGGCTCACCTATGTCACCGCTGGAGGCGAAGCTCTGCTACCAGGACTACCGGCTTCTTTTGCTGTGAACTTCTCATTAACTATATACAAGTCTTTCTCTTTCAGACTTCCTCCTTCCCATCCATAGGAATCTGCCGCCCCTCATGTCCTAGCCAGGACAATGAGACTACTGCTCTCTCTCTCTTGCTACAGACTCCAGCAGACTCAGGCAGAACAGACCCTGAACTCCTACAGGTCTCACTATTTAAGGGGTCCCCCCTGCTGGCAGCTACCCCCCTCCTTCTCCCTTCTCAGAGACTCAGCTCCCTATTGGCTGAGGGGATTACACTCCTGTTGCCAGGCAGGCTAAGCTGGGGAAAGGAATCTTCAATATCAACTTCTAACTTACTGCACACTTTATATATTAAACTCACATCCCCGTCACTTCTATCTCTAAGTATATACAATGCAATTTACACTATTAACCTCTTACTGTACCCTATGAGCTATTAAACTAGCATTCCTATCAACACTATATCTAAGTCTGTACAGTGAATATATCTACATTGCTTTCCTAAATAAAGATAACAAACTTCTTTACCTATCTTACACTGTGTGAACACACCCTTACATTGCGCCACATTTATCATGGTATTGACAAATCTGGCACATGTTATAACTGTCTAGTGTAATGTTACACCTTTTTTTAGCTGGCCTTCTTTAATGCCACTAACTGCGCCACAATTTTGACAGATAGTTTCACACACTAAGCCCCTTTTCACAAAGCCACACCCCTTTTCCAAGGCCAACCTTTTGTCTGGAAACCATCTAAAACATATTATAATTGTGGTGTAAAGTATGTTCACCAATATTTTTGGAACAAATTTCACCAAAATTGTTGCCCAATTACCTTGATACATGTCCTCCACTATATTATATTATATTTTACACACAGATATATCACATTTCAACCTGACATTTAAGGTGCTTTCACACAGCACAGTTTTAGCGCAGTTTTAACTTCGCTCCAATTATGTGCCTTTATTACCACCCAGCTTTTTGCACTTATCTAAACTGTTTGGAAAGTGAGTCATCAATGAGTGTGTTTATAATCCACAAGACTTCAAATACAGTCATTGATTACTTACTTGAAGCACCTTTCGGAAAAATTTAGACAACAAAGAAACTTGCTGGTAATAAAGGCAGTTTAATTGGAGCACAGTTAAAACTGCACCAATACTGCGCTGTGTGAAAGCACCCTTAATGCAGGACACTGACACTTCCCACAACAGATGCCAATAAGGCAATTCATACAGATTTTGACATGGAAATTGGTTGCATTCCGTACCAAAATCTAGGTGGTTTCAACCTGTATTCCACATTCCATTATATATCATTTATGTGACGAGGATTTTTCTGACACAGACTTGTAAATCTGTGGCACAAACAAAAGACAAAAGTGTCAAATAACTAACTGATGTGATTTCTACAAAGATTCCATGTGGAAACCACGTTGTACATAAGGGAGGTGTATTAACAGTGCTGAGTGTATAGTCTTGTACGTTGAAAGGCAATACCACTGTACTGTGGGGCTAAAGTAAGCTGTAAGTCCTGTAATAAAGCAGCAGCAGCTCTGCCGCTGCCTCTGAACAAAACAGTAGCATGCTCAGCAGGGCCGGGACAAGGCATTTTGGTGCCCTAGGCGAGTACAGCCAATGGCGCCCATCCCCCCTCGCTCCCCAAGAAATTGCACCCTCCAACACTAATTCCTCTCGCCCCGCGCAAGGTCCTGGCACTAACTTTCGGCAGATTCTACATAGCTCCCGTCCATCTCCTCAGCAGCCACTGCACAATGAAAATCAGCCCTGACAATTTGCTTTTTTAAAATTGCTCACTCTGTATGACGGGTAATACCCCAAATAACATTTAAATTAAATCCCCATAAGGAGCAAATCACCGCAAAGGTTGTTACTAAAAAACCTCCTAAAAACCAAGCCCCAAAACTTTTACTCCTTTTAAGGATAAAATAATCCTCCCAGACCCTCCCCAAACACGCCCCCCACTGTGCCCATCAGCTGACACAGGCTCTAATTACATTAAAACCGCCCTACAGTGACCATTAGTGGTAGATACTAAATTTTATGTAAATCTCTGCAGAAATATAAGTGATTACCTGACGTAATTTAGTGACTTACAGGAACATATTTTGATCCCGTGTCGTTCACTTCCCCTTTTCTTTTTCCATCCCGGGTTTACACCCTTCATGCTGATTGCTCCGGCCAAACCGTCCCTGCAGATTTGGACACAAATATCTTTGAATCTCACATTTACTTAACTCCTTAATTTAGGTATTACGTCCCCTCAGATAGGAACTATTAGGTCCCCCCTATTTAGGCGGTTACAGATTGCCCCTCAGAGGCATGTGTGCATATATTATATATATAATTTATTATATATATATATTAATATTATATATCCTCACTCAGGGGGGTATTTATTGTCCCCTTAGACAGGCAGGTATATTAAATATAGGGGAACTCAGGGGGGGTTATACAGGGGAAAACAGGCAGGTATATAGAGATAGGGGTCAGGCCAAAGGGGTTATAGGGGGTCAGGCAAGTGTATATAAAAGGGGGAACAGGCAAAATTTTAGAGATTTGGGGCTCAGGCGGTGTATATTGGGGCTCAGGCAGGCATTTTAAAATATGGGGGTCAGGAGGGGATATATAGTGGTCAGGCAGGCTTTTAGATTTTAGGGGCCCCCAGGCAGGTGTATATAGGGGTCGGCAGGCCCCCATTGATATAGGGGGCTCAGGTAAAGGGATTTTAGATATAGGGGGTTCAGGCCAGGCATTTGATATAAGGGGTTTAGGAGGGGTTTATAGGGGGGTTAGGGAAAGGGATTTTAGAATAGGGGTCAGGAGGCAAAATAGATATAGGGGCTCGGCCGGGGTTAAAATAGGGGCTCAGGGAGGATATAGATTTTAGGGGCCCCAGGCAAAGGGATATGGGTATATAAAGGGGCTTTTGGGGGGTATATAGGGGCCCCAGGAGGGAAGGCAGGGGGTTTAAAGGGGCTTAGGCAGGCCCGGGGGTATATAGGGGGGTCAGGAAGCAGGGGTTTTTTTAAAAGGGGTAAAAACAGGCAGGCAGGGGTTTTTATTTGGGGTTTAGGCAGGCCAGGGGTATATAGGGGCTCAGGCGGCAGGGGTATATAGGGGTTAGGCAGGCAGGGGGTATATAGGGGCTTTAGGCAGGAAAGGGGGAATATAGGGGTTCAAAGGGAGGCAGGGGGTTTTATAGGGGCCCGGGCCCGGCAGGAAGGGGGTTTAGGGCCCCAGGCAAAGGGAGGGGTAATTTAGGGGCTCAGGCAGGGGAGGGGATATGGGGCTCAGGGGCAGGCAGGAGTTTTATTGGGGCTCAAAGGGAGGATATAGAAAATTTGGGGGGACTCTCAGTAAAAAAAACAACCCTTAATTTTTCCCTTTCCTGCTTCCCGGCCCACGCGCCCCCTCGGGGAGCTTCCCCCGGGGGCACGGCCTGTGACGCGCGTTGGGCGCCGAGGCAGACAGGTCGCGATGACATCATTCATCACGACGTTTCCAGCGGAGCCGATCACGCGCTGCAGGCTATAAGGACCCGGCGGGCCCCCGCTGTGTCGGCCCCCGCGCTTACCCGGGGGATCCCGCGATCCCCCCCGGGGGTTTAGCCCGGCCCCCGAAAAATGTCTGCGGGGGCAGGGACGCTTGCTTTCTGCTCCGCAGAAGGCCCCCAGTGCGAAAGTGCGTCCCGCGGGCGCCCCATTCCCGGGAACCCCCGGCTTAGGCCCCCGCCCTCTGCCTACCCCTCGTTCCCGGCCCTGATGCCCCCGGGAAAAAATAGTTGTTGGGCTTAAACCCCAAAGACAAAATATGGTGCTGCAAAACCCTCGCATTTCGAGGTTTCCCCGGCCTTCCCTTTATATAGTTGTGCTGTAATGGTGCAGCTTTAAGCAATAGTTGGAAACAAACTGGCCCGGGGGTTTCGACACTGCTTTTGGGAAGGGTATTTGGGGGGAGAAGGAAAAGGGCCAGTGCCCCCTTCTTATCTTGATAGGGTGCAGCAAGTGCTATACTGTTTAAGAAGAAGAGGAGCAAAGGTGAAAAAAGACAAAAAAACCCAAGATGATCTGTACTTTCCCCTTTTCCCCTCCCCCAAAATGTTCTAAACCCTTTTCCCGCAAGCCCCCCACCCCACCTAAATGCAGGGGTGTAGCTACAGGGGGTGCAGCGGAAGCAGTCACTACCGGGCCCTGCAGCCTGTGGGGGGGCCCCAAAAACCTCGGGGCCCCATAAGAAAAAAACAAATATTGTAATTGGGCCCCATGGTAAAAGGGGGGGCCCCATTTCACTTTATGCACTAGGGCCCAAAAGCTTGAAGTTACGCCTCTGCCTCAGCGTCAGCATGACAAGGTAAATAAGACAGGCCAGTATTGATTATGACCATTATAGTACAAGGTCGGTATATATACCGACCTTGTACTATAAATTATTATGGAAATGATCAGGGCCGGACTGGGAATAAAAATCAGCCCTGGCACTAAGCCCCCAGCAGCCCACATACAATATCTGCTTACAAAATTTCCCTTGTTCTCGCACCTCGCCACTTTCTAAAATAAACTACACTATAAAGCTGCTTTCACACAGAGCATTTGTGGTTCGTTTTTGGTGCGGTTTTGTGCAGAAAGGCAGAGCAGTTAATGCTGTACATTTCTGCACAAAAAATGCATAAAAAATGCACCAAAACTGCTCTGTGTGAAAGCCCCCTAAACACAAGCAAGAAAGAAAAAGTGGTGCAAAGAAACCCCTCATCAGAGTCAGGTGTGCGCTTTACAATCAGGGACAAGCCCACACTGACACTACATAAACACCAGCATAACCTACAACCACACCAATCAGATCACCAGTAGTCAGATCACCATCACATGAATACAGAACTGACTCAACACAGAAATAAAATGACTCCTGACAGCAGGGACTCACAGGAGACGTCATCTCTGATGGGAGTTGTCTTCTCCTTTTCTTCTGCATCTGGCCCAAACCTCTATGACGTCTTCCATGATGAGTTGTTCCTTTTCTATTTTTTCTCTGTCCGGTACGGAATGCAATGTCTTCTTCTCCCGTTCACTACTCGTCCCTGTAGAATTTACCACACATACATTTTAGACTCCTCTCTTTTCCAGCACTTTCCTATCAATTCCCCAAACAGCGTATGTTAGACCCTAAAAATTTGAAATTAAAAAATTCAGATATGTAAATAGGTAGACCCCCATTAGGTAGGCAGGGCCAGTATATAGGCAGGCAGGGCCAGTATGTAGGTAGGCAGGGCCAGTATGTAGGTCGGCAGGGCCACTTATAGGCAGCAAGGGCCAGTATGTAGGCAGGCAGGGCCACTTATAGGCAGCCAGGGCCTGTCTACAGGCAGGGGCAGTATATAGGTAGGTAGGGCAGTGTATAGGCAGGCAGGGCAGTGTATAGGCAGGCAGGGCAGTGTTTAGGCAGGCAGGACAGTGTTTAGGCCGGCAGGGCAGTGTATCGGCAGGCAAGGCAGTGTATAGGCAGGCAGGGCAGTGTTTAGGCGGGCAGGACAGTGTATAGGTAGGCAGGGCAGTATATAGGCAGCCAGTGCAGTATATAGGTAGGCAGGGCAGTGTATAGGTAGGCAGGGTAGTGTATAGGCAGGCAGAGCAGTATATAGGCAGCCAGGGGCAGTGTATAGGTAGGCAGGGCAGAATATAGGAAGCCAGGGGCAGTATATAGGCAGCCAGGGGCAGTGTATAGGTAGACAGGGACAGAAAGTAGTTTTAAAAAAAATAAAAAATAATACTCACCCGCTGTCCCCTCCTCTTCACCTGCTCCGGAGTGGCCGCTGGCTTCCTAGAACAGTTCGCGGAACAGGCGTGCGATGACGTCATTACATCGCGCGCCTGCTGCACGGCCTCCTGGGAGCTGAACAGACAGGATCAGAAGATCCCGACTGTTCAGCCTCGGCCGCTGCTTGCGCCGCATGGTACAGGCAGCGGGGGTGCTGGTTGTATGGCTGGGTCTGTGACCCAGCCATGCAGCCGTGTGGCAAGGGGGGCCTTTCGGCCCCCTGGCACAGGGGTCCGGTCGAAGATGCGACCGTTGCGGCCCCTGAACATGTGCCACAGACCGGCGCCGGCACTCGGGGCAAATGCCGGTTTGCCCTACGGGCAGTCCGGGCCTTGAAACCATTGATATTATTCTCTGATTGATCAATGCAAATTACATTCAGAATCATGTTTAAAATCATCAGCCGTTAAGAGTATAAATCAATAAAATGGGCTATTCCAAATTATTGTGCACAACAGAGTTACAAAACATTATATATGTTGTAGAGAACTGAAAACGGTCATTTTTGGAATGTGCAACAAAAGAGGTCACTTTACTGAAAAGAAAAGCTGTTTAATCAAAAACAATGTAACAGGCCAAGTTACACACTAATATTGGAGGCTTTCGTTGATAGCACCTTCACAATTCTTGCATCCATTGAAATTGTGAGTTTTTTGAGAGTTCCTGCTTGAATTTCTTCGCTGGATGTCAGAATAGTCTTCCAGAGCTGTTGTTGTGATGTGAACTGCCTCCCACCATGATAGATATTTTGCTTGACTATATTCCGAAGGTTTGAGGTCTGGGGAGGATGGTGGCCACACCATGAGTTTCTCTACTTTTATGCCCATAGACTGCGAGGTCTTCTTAGCAGCATGAGATGGGACATGTTCCTGCATGAAAATGATTTTTCTATGGAAGGCACGGTTGTTCTTTTTATACCATGGAAGAAAGTGGTCAGTCAGAAACTCTATCTATACTTTGCAGAGATCATTTTCACACCTTCAGAGACCCTAAAGACGCCTACCAGCTCTCTTCCCATTATTCCTGCACAAAGCATGACTCTGCCACCTCCCTGCTGACGTTGCAGGTTTTGTTGGGACATGGGTGAACATCCACCAACCATCCACTACCAATCCATCTGGACCATCCAGGGTTGGCAGAAACTCATCAGTAAACAAGACTATTTCAGGATTAGTCGTCATGTCTGTGTGGGCCCACTGCAACCATTTCTATTTGTGAGCACTGGTCAGAGGTGGGTGAATAGTAGGTTTATTGACAACTGCAAACCTTTGGAGGATCCTACACCTTGAGGTTTGTGGGAGGTTCCTGCTTTGTAATGTTTTTTTGGGCAGCTGCTATCTCAATCCGACAAATTTGTCTGGCATAAACCTGTATTCTGTCACCGATGTATGTTAGAGAAGTCACTGATAAGTGAGAGAAATAGTCTCTGTACAAGCATATGGTAGATAGTGAACTCGCTATATTTACTCTCCGAGCCTCACCAGTTGCACGTGGAGGTCCAGTGAAGAAGATGCAATGGATGTGCTTTAGGTGGTTTATTGATTGTACCTTGAGAGATGACATATAAAAGTCAAAACAAATTCTCGTCTCCAGCTCCGTGTGACATGTCTGATCAAAATGGAGATACAGCAGAAATGTGACAGGAAGTGACCTCACAGAACAGGAGGAGTAACAGAAAGCAAAGGCATATGGGAATTGTATCATCATGGCATACATAACCATTTACAAACAGTGGCTACAAGGTGGCAGCAAACATTTTAACATGGTACCTACCAGACACAACATTGAATACAATGTAATAAATGGGTCCCAAACTGGGAACCTTAGCTGGGACAGCACAACCCTTTCTGCACCAACCCATCTGTGCTCTGAATAAGCCACAAAACTCTTGACATTATGAGGATCACGCTTAAGTTTTAGTGAGATATCTAATAGGTCTCTTACCTCATGCAAGGCACTGCACTATTTGACGCTCTTCGGCAGCAGAGAAATATTTTATATATATATATATATATATATATATATATATATATATATATATATATATATATATATATATATATATATATATATATATATATATACACACATAATATATATAAATACATACATAGTGTAGTGCTTTCTAGCTCTGTTGGCCAGTATCACAGTGTAAGTGTAATGTGAACTGATTTGTCAGCTTTGTAAGACAGAATTTTATATATAATTTTTTCCTACATAGCTGACAATCATCTAACTTAACTTTATGCAGATAGATGGAAACTGTCTAAAACACATAGTAAATGTGGCGAAAAGCTTGTAAGACATTATTTTTGGTGCAAATTGAGCCATAATTCCAAGCTTTTCGCCACATTTACTACGTGTTTTTTAGACACTTTCAGATGCTTCTACGCCTCATCTGACAAAGGGGTGCGACCTTGTAAAAGGGGGTGTGGTTTCGTGGGAAAAGGGCATGGCTTAAATGCGCCAAAAATGTGCCAGAGTTTTGCCGCAGTTTCTGCCGTAAAAGTAAGCCAACTTAAAGGTGGTAAAAACTTAGACTAGACAGTTTTAACCTGCGCCAGATTTATCAACACTATGATAAATGTGGCACATTGGAAGACTGTCTAGTCTAACCAAGTTGTCTAAGAGTTAGACACCACTGATACAGTAAATCTGGCCAAGTGTGTCCAGGTCTGCATGCAGTTTATAGATTGCACTACACTAGATAGTTTAGTATCATCTGCAAAAATAGAAACAGTGCTTTTAATCAGCTTTCCTATATCATTAAATTGTATAAAAGACGACCCAGCACTTGGGGTATACCACATTTAACCGGGAATCATTCAGAGTAGGAATCATTTACCAACACTTTCTGAGTACGATCCAATACCAGTTTTCAATCCCGTTGCACACTCTTATTTCTAATCCTATAGACTTTAATTTACCCAAAATGTGCCTATGAGGGAATACAGAAAAATAAAAAAAGTTATGGCTGTCAGAATAGGACAACATAAAAATGCTATTTTTATAGACCTATTTTTTATTGTGTAAAAGTAATAGAACATAAAAAACGATATAAAATTTATATCATTGCGTTGTACCGACCCGCATAGTAAAGTTATCATGTCATTTACACAGCTAAAATTGCAAATTGTTGAAAAAAATTTTTTTCTTCATTTTCACAACCTAATGCTAAAAAAATTTGTGAAACACCTGTGGGGTCGTTATTCTCACTACACCCCTGGATATATGCCTTAAGCGGTGTCGTTTCCAATATTGGGTCTTTTTAGGGGTGTTAAGTTTTAGCACCTTAGGGCGTCCGCAAACCTGAAATGGCACTTAAATAAAATCGTATTGAAAATGAGACCCCAAAGTCCGGTAAGTGCTCCTCCTATTCTTGGGCTTGTGGTTGAGCCAAATAGTGCACTAGGGCCACATATGGCATATCTCTGAAAATGGTAGAATCTGGGGAATCAATATTAAGTTGCATTTTCCTGGTCCTGGGCTGTTTTTCTACCTGCTAGAGCATGAACAGAATCTGTGTAATAATTCATTTTCCTATCTACCATGTTCTTGTGAATAATGGATAAAAATTGAAAATATGCAAAAAAAAATTTTGAAATTTCACCTCTGCTTTAATTACTGTAAAACACCTAATGGGATAACAAATTTCCTAAATGCGCTTTTGAAAACTTTAAGGGGTGTAATTTCTTAGATGGGGGTCATTTATGGGGGTGTCTAACATACAGGCCAATCAAAGCCACGTCAGAACTGGACTGGTCCCTTAACAAATGTATATTGCAAATTTTGAAATGGGAAAAAAACCTTCAATTTCTAAGCCCCCAGATGACGATTAAAAAAAAAGGATCTACAAAAATGAAGCCAACCAACAGTGGACATATGGTAGATGCTAACCAAAATAAGTAGTTTGGACGCAACATAAAGTCCCTCTTTATGGCATCACATCAAAACACTTCTTAATGCATCAGATCGCCATATGGAGACAGTCTCACCTCCACTTCCAAAACTCCAGAACAGATGCAATAGGCATCAGCATGGGTGTTGTTTATTTAACCCCTTAACGACCTTTAGACGAAGCCAAACTCCAGGTCGTTTGGGTGTTAACGCACTTTACGTAATGGATACGTTCCTGAGTATTCGCGCGAACTCTAGAAGCAGAGTACGGCGCGATCAGCGCGGGGTGTCAGCTGTATATTACTGCTGACATCCCGCAGCGTCCGCCCAACCCCGATCGCTCCTTGGGGGCGGATAACCCCTTAATATCGCGACGATCGGAGCGCACTAACTAATAGAGATCGCAGGAGGAGATCGCTCCTCCTGCGTCTCTGTCCGACGTCAGCAGTGCACGGATCGCACGATCCGTGCAGCTCCAGACCTCTGACAGAATAGCACAGAGGCATGAAGAAAGCATCCGGGTTAGACTGTGAACGTCACGATGCCCGGCCGGGTGCCTGTTGGCATGGCCCGTCATCTGACTGACAGTTGTCATAAGGAAACCAGTCATAGCAACAATCTATTCACTGATTCCCTATTGAATGAGAGATCTAAAGATCACTCATTCAAAACCCCATGGGGAAAAAAAATAAAAATTGTGAAAAAGGTGAAAAAAAGAAAACACAAATACGAAAAAAAAAATAAAAATACGTAACACCGCCCTTTTACCCCTTACAAACGCCTATCGCCCAAAAACGATCAAAAATTAATAAAAAAAGTGGGGGTACCCAAATTTAGGTATCGCAGTCGACGTAACTACCTGCCCTATAATCTTTCATGTTAATTAACCCTTACGTTGAATGCCGTAAAAAAAAACAATCACAGAATTAAGATTATGTTCATCCCCGCAGCACATAAAATGAATAAAAAGTGATCCAAAACTCCTATAAACCAAGTTGTACCAATTAAACGTCAGTTTCATCCCGCAAAAAAAAGACCTAATACAGCCTCTGTATACGAAAAATAAAAAAATGTTAGCTCCTCAGAAAGATAGCGATTGCATAAATATTTGTTTACACACTAAAAACACTTTCTTTTTTTTAAAGTGCTTCAACATAAAAAAAAATCTATAATAAAAGGGTTTTTGCAAAATTTTAGCGACCCAAAGATAAAAGCTAACTTAACATAGGATACTTGCACGGGAAGCCCTGTTAAAAATAAAAAGTAAAAAACACTACTAGATTGCCAGTATTTCTTCACCCTGGCCTCACCAAAAAATGGATTTAAAAGCATCAATAAAGCCTTGTCCCCCCCAAAAAAGATACTAATAACAACATCAACTCATCTCGCAAACAACAAGTCCCTACACAGCTCCAAGCAACAGAAAAATGAAAAAGTTATGGCTCTCAGACTATGGGATGCAAAACGTAATTTCCTGGTTAATAAAAGTGTTTTTAATGTATAAAAATGCAGTAAAACATAAAAAAAAGTACAAATTTGGGTAACGGTGTAATCGTATTTGATCCACCTCTACAGTAAAGCTACCATGTCCATATATACGCGTACATGACCGCTATAAAAAATAAAAAAAAAAACACTACAAGATTGCTGTATTTGTTCAAAACAACTCAGAAAAACCTTAATAAAAAATGAACATATCATCATATCATCCCCATATTGGTACCATAAAAACTTCAACTCATCCCGCAAAAAACAAGCCATACAGCATCTCTGCACCCAGCAAAATAATAAAAGTTATGGCTGTCAGAATAGGACAACAAAAAACACAATTTTTTATAGACGTATTTCTACTGTTTACAAAGTTAAATGAAACAAAAAAACTATATAAAATCTATATCTTTGTAAATGTACCGACCCCCATAGTAGAAGTTATCACATCATTTACACTGCACGGGCGAATGCTGTAAAATTGAAACTCAAAAAACAATGACCGAACTGCGTTTATCCCCCATTTTCATTGCCAATGCTAAAAAAAAACTATGGAAAGCACCTGTGCACCCAAAATGCACAGTACACGCCCTAGATGAGATCCATAATGGGTGTTTGAGATCCAAAAAGGGGCGATATCTGGAAGGTTTCGCCTTTTCGGCTAAATTTGGGGCTTGCAAAATGCGACATGGCCCCACCAAAATCATCGTTCCAAAAGCCAAATAGCGCTCCTCCCTTTATACACCCTGCATGTGCCCAAACAGCAGTATACACCCACAAGTAGGGTATTGCCGTACTTGGAAGAAATTGCTTAAACAAGTTTTTGGTGTTTCATTTTTTCCAGGATTCAATGGTATATTATAAAACATTTTAAGCTAAAAGAGCAGATTATTGGAAAAATTTTTTTTATTTTAATTTTCACAGCCTTATTGTAAAAAAAAATTAGTGAATCACCAGTGGGGGTCTATATACTCCAGAGCACCCCTGATATATTCATTAAGGGGTGTAGATTCCAATATGCGGGTGTTCTTTATTTAGGGGTGTTTATTACGTTTTAGCACCTTAGGGTGTCCCCCAAACCTGAATTGAGGCCAAAATCAAATCGTGTAATTGAAAATGAGACCCCAGAGATATAGAATGTGCTCCTTCTATTCTGTGGCTTAAGGTTGAGCAAATAAGGCACTAGGCCACAAATGGGATATCTCTAAAAATGGCACACCTGGTTGAATATATCTAAGTTGCATTGTACCTATGTGAGGGTCAGCACAAAGGCAAGCCCAGGCGCAAGGGTTATATCCCAAAATAAAGAAATGTTTTATTTTACATCCAGTGGTTCAACACAAATCAGCTTGGCTTTCATCATAAAAGCAAAACAGTTTCAACAAAAGTCCTTGCTTCAGGTAAATAGAACATGCAGCACAATAAGCTCCCCATGGCAATGTCATACCTTCAGGTCCAACACAGCCTCACAGCTACAGGCAGTACACAGTTTCCAGGATTTCAGGTCCAGAAACACACCCCCCTGACCTCTACACCAGCTGCCTTTTTATTTGGCTGGTAAGACCTGGGCTGGAGTATTGGAAGCGGCGTCCCACCCAGACTCTTTGGCCGCTTCATAAAAAACCGCGACCCGAACCTTCACAGAAACACTGCTCAGCATCAATAACTGTTTTGCTGGCATATACTAAAATGGTTTTTTCTTATCACCGAGGCCAGCCACCTCGTTATAAATACCATCCCGTCTACGACGTACCCCTCTGACCCTTCTACATACCCCCCCCCCTCTGCCAAAGCCCGAGGGTTTGTGCACTTCTGCACCATACAGTTTACCCGTTGACATGGCATCGCATTGCATGCATATTCCCAGCCTGTGTTCTACAAAAAACTAAAATCTGTAGCGCTAGGAACCATCAGTTACCCTGCATTGTTACCCTTTTTTCTCGCATCCATTTTAGGGGTGCGTGGTCCTGACACCAGCTTAAACCTTCTACCTAGCTGTAGTACCTTCAGCGAAGTCCAGTGCCCACTTTTGGCTAAACACTCTTTCTCTATAATAGAGTAGTTTTTTCTCACAGAGGACAATTTAACGGCTAAGAAATACAAGGGGTTGTTCATCCCCATTTCATTTCTGGGACATGACAGTCCCCAGCCCTACATCCTATTCATCTGTCTGTACAATAAATGCCTGCTAAGTGCCAGGTGCCACCACACTTTGCGTTTACATAGAGCTGTTTTAGACCTAAAGAGACTTCTCTGCCTCTGGGGACAACTTTACCACCAACGACTTAGTGCCAATCGTGAGTCAGTCAAGGGCGCTGCGCAATCTCCGCAAATTTGGGATGAACCTTCTGTAGTATCCACATACCCAAGAAGTCCCTGACCAGCCTTTTTAGAGAGGGCTGAGGCCAGTTTTTCTGGATCGCCACCACCTGTATATTTTGGGGCTTATAACTCACCTCTGCCCACTGTATAACCCACGTATCTGCTCTCCAAGCCATGAACATTTGTTGGTGTTAAAAGTGAACCCATCCTCCTTAATGGCATCCAGAACTGCTTGCACTTAGGCAGATGAATCGCCATTCTCGTGCTGAAAATAACTATGTCCGTCCAAGGTAAAGGCGACTGCGTACTTTCAAATGGGACGTAATATACGGTCCATGGCCCCACTGGAACTTAGCTGCGCCCCCAGTAACCCGCACGGCGTCCGCACATACTGGTCTGACCCGGTCTGGTGTGGAAAAGCCGTCTTTTCCCTACTTTTCTTACAGCGGGATTTGCCCAGTACCTTTAGTAAGGTCTAGCGAGTCATATAGCCGGGCAGGCCCTAGCCTCTCAAATAGTTCCATCTACACGGCATATGGGTAGTCAGCAAACTTGGATACCTCATTGAGTTTGCTAAGTACATTATACAAAACCTACATCCCCATTCGGTTTTGTACCAGGACTATTGGACTGGACCAGCCACTCTTGACTCTCTATTATCCCTAAATCTAACATCCCCGCTCACCTCATTAGCCACCTATTTCCCGGCGGCTTCAGGATCCTATAGGTTTTCACAAGTACCCGAACATTAGTGTTCAGACAGCACCTCGTGCACAATGCCCTATTACCAGCCCCTGGCACTCTGAGAACATGTTCCCTGTTATCGTTGCAACAACACCCTACATTGCTGCTTCTGGGAATTTAAAGGGTCTCAGCATTTTAGACCGCTTCATTATCTGTGTCCTGGTCTGGGCCACAAAACAGGTTCTGGGGGAGGATCTCTTTCTCACTCCCTGGCTTGAGCAATTCACACTGTGTATACCTGCATGGGCGATTCTCCCTACCAGATTGGTGTACGCGGTCAAAGTGACGTCACCGCACCTTCTCCACCACCTCGAAGCGGACCTGTTTGGGGGGTTGGAGTGTTTTGATTGTTTGTGGTGGCCATCTGCCAAGAATTTGCTCTCATACAGTCGGTGTAACAACACAAGTACACGATCCCCCGGTTTGAACTCACGGAGTCGGGCTGACCGACCTTTATACCCGTGACTGTGCCTCTTGTGCCTAGTGGAGCTCTCTATACAATGGGCATGAACAATTAGATAGCCTATCCGCATCAGCAAACATGTTCGATGACACTCTTGTATGGTGGCTTCACTCTCCCAGTCCACCTTCGCATGTCAAGTAAACCCCTGGGGATGTCGCCCCATACAAAAGCTCAAACGGGAGAAGCCAGTAGATGCTTGTGGCACCTCCCTATGGAAAATAACAAGTAGGCCAATAACAATCCCATTCACTTCCATCCCTCTCTACCACCTTCCTTAACATAGAATTATATGGTTTATATTAAACCATTCGACTAAACCGTCGGTCTGAGGGTGAATAACCGAGGTCCGCACTGTTTAATTTTAGGACTTTACATAGGTCCCCCCTCATTACCTTGGACATAAATGTTGTCCCATGGTCCTCAAACTCCCTTAGGTAGCCCTGATCCTGGATAATATAAAAACATCTCCCTTTTCATAGGAATTTAGACGACGTATTTCTCAAGGGTACAGGCTTCTGGTACCGAGTCGCGAAAACCCACGACCACCAGAATAAATGTGCACTCTAGCTGACTGACCAGAGGACCAACCAAATCCCTGCAATCCGTTTCAAACTGACTTCTATAAAATCTGAAAGTGGCACCAAGGGGCAACGAAAAGTGGGCCACCGGTGAGTTACCAGGCACAGGGGACACGACTGGCAAAACCTCCTTTATTTTCCTATACAACACCCGGCCATTAAACCTTTGCAACACCCGCTCCTGGGTTTTGTCCGCCCCAAGGTGACCACCCCAACACATGTGAATGGGCCCAGTCTAAACCATGCGTCTGTAGGGCCCCATTACAAGAGTTTGCCTCCTATTACCTCAACCCTGACTTTGGTCACTCGGTATAATAAATTAATTATTTATCTGCGAATGGGTGTACCGCTCGTCTGCCCCTGGCTCTTTTGAACACCAATCTAGTACAGATACCTGCTCTAATGCCCCCTTTTAAAGTTAAATCCCTGAGACTGGGCAGTACCAAACTTTTCCCTGGAACCCCCAAGTCATGTACATGGTCACAGAGGTTGGCTACCCCCACCACCTGATCCTCCCACCAATACGGACAGATCGGAATTTGTCAAAGGTGTTTCAGCCCTACATTACCTGTACCCTCCTTGGTCCTCAGGGCAGTTTATGCGCACTGCTTTTTCCCATATGTCCCCATAACAAGGGAAAGTCCCGACCCAATAATAGGGTGCATCAAGGTTCGATACAACACCGGACCGGGTGGAGAATAACTGTTCGTCCTATGTTCCACCTTCGCAGGGGTAAAGCTTGGTGTCTCCTTGGTTGCATATCACCCCAACCTTTTCCCAGGGATCAGTACATGCGGGAGTGTTGTGCCCTAAGCAGGGTCACCAAACTCCCAGGATTCCAGGAGTCCAGACACCTTGGTGCCATTTATCGAGACTTGGCACGCTCTGGGCGGCCCTCCGCGTTGGCTTGGTTTAGCGCTTGCAGAACAGGGTGGCAAACCATGGACATCGGGGCTGCCTATAGAACACTCCATAGGCTCAGCGGGCTCTGTATCACTGGGGCTGCTATGAGACCAGGGTTCTGACCTCTCCAGCAGACTATTTCACGGCCAGAACCGCTTGACCTTAGGTCAGTCCCCGACCAGACTTGCTGACGCGCCTCCACAGTGGCCATGGGACCCTTCTTGGGCTGTCACTACCCCTCCCGTCACCCCAGTACCGTGACCTCTGTTCCTCCCGACCTCCACTCAGGGAGTTCTCTACATGTCCACATAAAGCTCGTACTATCCCGACGAGCACAGTCCACACACTGGGGATCCCCCTGTGCCACCCATCACTGTATGGGCCCGTGAGGCGAGTGTACGAACACTGTCATGACGACCCTTGCTCGACCATTTGGGCAGGAGTGCAGGTCACTGGCTGAAGCCACTTCTTGGACGAGATGGAAACAGGTCCCGAACATCTGGATCTTGTTGGCTTATCCTAGCTGTATCCCCAGCGATGTCACTCGTTTCGCCCGGAACGGCTAGCGATACTCCCCATCCGCGCCAGAATTTCCGCCTTTAGCTTTCCATATTCTTGTGCGACCTAGCAGCGTCAAATCAAATAGTCCTTCTGAGCTCTCAGTGCGGTAAGAGGCCTAGGACCTCGGCCCACTGCTCCGGAGGTAACTCCCGGTCAGCAACCCTCTCATCACCGTCAAGTTAGGCCTCGACGTCGTTCCTCTGCGTCATTTTCTGTTTACGCCTCGCTTACATTTCTCCTGGTCGTTGCGGTTCTCCTGGCGATGGTGTTGTCTCCCCTTCTCTGCTCAGCCTGACGTGGTAACTCCGCCATTTGTTGGAGAAGTATGTTTGTTGTGTCACTTGCTGCCTCCTCACCGTCTCCGAGTGTGGCTTGCTGCTGCTGTGCTTGGGCCTGGACCAGGTTGCTTGATAGCTCCTCCATGCTCCTCGAGACTGGTTTCTTTAACCCTGTTGCAGCCTTGACCCAGACAAGCACTCCTTATATCAGGAGTTGCCCGCATCCGAGCACCAAATTGTGAGGGGTCAGCACAAAGTCAAACCACAGGCGCAAGTGTTTTAGTCCAAAAATAAATATATGGTTTATTTTACATCCAATTGGTTCAACACAAATTCAGCTTGGCATCAGCATAAACAAAACTGTTCAACAGAAAGTCCTAGCTTCAGTACATAGGCATGCAGCACAATATGCACCCCAATGGCAATGGCATACCTCAGGTCCACATAGCCTCCCAGCTCAGGCAGTACACAGTTCCTGGTTTCAGGTCCAGAAACACACCCTCCCTGACCTCCTACACCAACTGCCTTTTATAATGTGCTGGTAAGACCTGGGCTGGATTATTGGAGCGGCCGTCCGCACCAGACTCTTGGCGCTCCATAAAAAAAACGTGACCCGGAACCTTACACAGAAACACTGCACAGCAGCAATAACTGTTGCTGGCATATACTAAAATGGTTTTTTTTATATCACCTGAGCCAGCACCTCAGGGATAAATACCTCCCATCTAACGACGGACCCTCAGACCCTTCTACACTAGACACATAAACCGTATTATTTTCCAGCGAATAATGAGAGAAAATATTGAAAAACTGCAAAAAAAATGAAATTTTGAAATTTCAACAATCCACTTGCTTTAATTCCTGTGAAAATATCTGAAGGTTATCAAAACTCCTAAATAGTGTTTGTAAATACGTTTAAAGGGTCCTAGTTTCCTCAGAACGGCGTCCACTTATGGGGGATCAAACATGCAGGCCCTCAAAGCCAGACAGAACTGGAGTGGTCCCCAAAAAAAATGTATAATGCAAAATTAACTTGAAAATGTGAGAAATTACTGCTAAATTTTCTAACCCTCTATGTCGTAAAAAAAAAAAATACATTTAAAAAATTATGCCAACCTAAAGTGGCATATTTAGATTCAATTATATAAACTATTTTGTGGTGAATAATTATCTGTCTGCACACAGTAATTTTGAGCAACATTCAAAATCGCTAATTTTTTCCAAATTTTCATGAAATTTTGATATTTTTCACAAACAAACAAGGATTGTATGGATACAAATTTCTTACTAACTTAAAGCACGATGTGTCACGAGAAAACAATCTCTGAATCACATGAATAGGTAAAAGTGTCAAAAAGTTATTGTAACGGACATCCCTGCGACCACTGTCCCGGGCTGCAGGCGCGTCCGTGCCCCCGCTCCCAGCGGAGCCCCGTCCCGCACGTCGGGTTCGGGGTCCGCCCGTGTCGCAGCCCCTGCCAGCGTCCACTTACCCAGCCACGCTCCTGCTCTGTCGGCTCTCAGCTCCCGGCGTGTAGCTCCGCCCCTAGGGCGTGCCCGGCCCGACTCTCTGAGATTTAAAGGGGCAGTGCACCGGTAATTGGTTATTGCCGGGCACTGCTCCTATTTAAGTCCGGCCTCTTCCTGCCGGCTCTTGCCGGATCCTTGGTGTATATTCCATGGTGAAAGTGTTCCAGAGCGTTCCTGTCTTGCCTTCCCGTGTACCGACTCCTTGCTTACGTTTACCGTCTACGAACCTTGCTGCCTGCCCCGACCTCCGGCTTGTCTACCGTCTACGAACCAGAGCCGCCTGTCCTGACCTCCTGCCTGTCCACGAACACGAGCCTGCCTGCCGTTCCTTTAACTTTCACCCCTGGCCGCCACTGCAGGCAAGCCCCGCCTGTGGTAGTGACCTGGTGGCCCCCGCCGCACAAGACCACCCGCTTTGCGGCGGGCTCGGGTGAATCCCCGGGCCCACTTAACTCCACTCCCTGGTTTGGGGGGCTTCCCATCGCCTGCGTGGTCCAGGGATCCCCCTCCAACCGAACTTATTCTCCCCCAAAAATTTGGGACACTTTCAAATTTAAAAAATAGGGCTGGTCGGGAAGGTAAACCAGGCTGGGTCCAAAGGGGGTTTAAAAAAAACCCCAGTACAATTGACAAACTTTTTCAACTCAACACACGATCTTTTTAAAAGCTTGAAAATGACCAGTTTTTTAGTCAAAATTTTTTGCTGTAAATTTGTCGGGACTTTTTAAATAAACAACACCCTGCGATGCCTATGGCATCTGTTCTGGAGATTTGGTAGATTCTAGTCATAAACTATTTTGAGTGGAATCTGTCTTACACACAAAAATTTCTGAAGTTTGAAAATGGTAAATTTTTTCACGATATTTTGATATTTTTCACAAATAAATAAGGACTTTTTGGACCAAAATTTCTACTAACTGAAATTTTTTACTAACTTAAAGCACAATGTATCATGAGAAATCACTCTCTGAATCCTAAATTTAAAAGTTCAAAAAGTTATTTCACTAAATGACATGTCAGTTTTTTAAAAAAAGGGGCCTGTCAGGAAGTCATAACCGACTGCGGCATTAAGGGGTTAAATAGTAGCCAACCATATTACATGTTTGTCAGCCCGAAAAAGACAAACGTCCATCCGTTAGCCCATTTGCTAAAGTGTTGCATGTTAAAGTGTTACCAAGGAAGGAAAAAACCCCCATGGGGTAGGACCCAATTTTCCTCATGTTAGGGTTAATATTCCTTCCTGACTCCAATCGGCAATGGGAAAAAATCCCTGATCAACGACCCCCCCTCCAGAATCCTATCACTATAACTTTTATTTAATCTAAAAGTATCCAACCCTTCTTAAAAACCTAGCGCTATAACTTGTTATATTATATTAGAAATGTACCAAACCCTTTTCTTCAGAATCCTATCCTATAACTTTTTATATTATCACCTCCAGAAATTATCAACCCCTTCTTAAACTTTTTAGTAAATTCCCCATAAAAATTCCCTTGGCAGAGAGTTCCACATCTCACCGCTCTAACAGTAAAGAATCCCTTTTATTTTTAAAGTAGAAACTTTTTTTCCCTCAAGACGTAAGGATCCCCCCTTTTTCAATACATCCTGGGTAAAAAAAAATCTTTAGCGAGAGCTCTATATTGGCCCTTAATATATTTAAACATTTTTTATTATGCCCCCCCAAACCGTCTTTTTCATAACTAAATAACCCTAATCTTGCTAATCTTTGGGGGTATTGCAGTCCACCCATCCTTTTATTATTTTTTTTGCCCGCCTTTTTACCCCGTTTAAGCTCTCAAGGCTTTCCCGTGCATGGTGCCCCAAAATGACAAATATTCTGTGTGGTTAACCTGACTTTTATATGGGGAAAATTTCCCTTTATGTGCATCTATTCCCCTTTTTAACAACCCATATCCTATTTGCCTTTGGGTGTGCCGCCTGACACTGGTCCACAGTTTGTTTACTGCCACCAGGGTTCCCCCAAATCCTTCTCCATGTCATTTTTTCCAGGTTTTTCCATTTTAAATGTAATCATGTAATGGATTTTTCCTCCCCATTCATAACCCCTTTCATTTACGTGTTAAAACCCCATCTGCCATTCTTTGCCCAGGCCCCCAACCTTCCAATCCCCTTTTTAAAAACACATTATCCTCTATTTTGTGGATTTCTTTACAGAGCTTTGTATCATTGCAAAGAAAACAATATTCTAATGTGCAATCCTGTGTAAGATCATTAATGAAAATATTAAAGGATAGGGGCCCAAAACTGAGCCCTGGGTACCCCACTAGTAACAGGGATCCAGTCTGAGTATGCACCGTTAATTACCACCCTTTGTTTTCTATCAGTGAGCCAGTTGCTTACCCACTTGCACACAAGTCTAGTCCTCAAAATGGACTAGGGATTAGGGAACCCACTCTGCTCTTCCCTAATCCAAATCCACACCCTTTATTCCCCCAAACCAACTTTAGAAAGTCAGAGTTTGCCACTACAGTCCAAGCAAACCCTGGAGACTATACATATACATATGTCAGGTTTATAGAGGAAAAATATCTATTGTTATCTTTATATTGACTAAAAAAGAACACACCCAAATAAAAAGGTTGGATTGCTACTTGGCGTGCAGTTCTGTTTCAGACTGGTATGCTAATGATCACAGGTGTGGTTTGATTTGACACTAGGGCAACAGGTCAGAAAAGAGGCACCAGTATCAAGGCGCATTAACCCCTTAATGCCGAGGCCTATTTTTTTTTTGACGTTCGTTTTTCCCTCCTCACTTTTCCCCCAAACCATTGTTTTTTTTTTTCCCCCTACATAAATATAGGCTTTTTTTTTGTGGGACAAGATGTACTTTCTTATGGTGTTATTCATATTGCCATAGAATATACTGGAAAACCACGAAAAATTATAAGTGGGGCAAAATGTGAAAAAAATTACTTGCGCCATGTTTGCGAGTGTTTTGTTTTTATGGCATTCATTCTTCTGTAAAAATGATTTGTTATCTGTATTCTACAGGTTGTTACACCTCCACCCATACCAAACATGTAGTGTTTCCGTTATGTTTTGGTACCGTAAAAAAATTCCAGCTAACACCCAGAGGCTATGTAGCGCGATCCGCTACAAAGCCCCTTTCCGGCATCAGGACGTACTCATACATCCAATGTCGTTAAGGGAATAAAGGAGTGTAGAGGGGCGCCTGAATGAATGAATCTGACAAAAATCTGGCGTTGGTTTTACCTTCATTGTATAATTGATGCGCCTAATCTAGTGAGACATTGTTGACAGCTAGACATGCCTTTAATACACACCCGAAGATATTTTGACCATTGCAAAATCTTTGTATACCCATTTAGGCTGCTTTTATTAGTGAATCTATTGCCAGGTATTTGGATTTCCCCAAAAACCCAAATTAACCTTTTATAGCGAAAATAATATTTTTGGGTGCGGCGACATACTGGCCAGCAAAGTATTTTTCAAAAATTTACCTGAATGCCCAATGTTTTGCCAATCATTGTATTTTGGCTGTGATTATGATGTATAGAAAATCATGAGTAGTTGAGAGGTACGTTTGGTAGACTACAAAAATATTAAGATGCTTGTTTTTTTTTCGTATTCTCGTCGATGAGATTGGCAGTGACTCTCTCCACCCCCCTCCCTTTCCCAGGGGCATTAAACCCCCCTTGCCCCCGTCTAAAAGATTACTTTCAACATGTAGGGGACCAGTAAAAAGAAGCTTTTGGGAAACGCTTTCCCTACTATTTTCCTAAAGGCTATGTTCACACGGTAGTAATTGCGAGACGTATTTCGCCCTGCAATTATGCCGTGTATATGGGGGTGGGGCAGGAGCGGGGCAGCAATTGGGTGGGAGAAGGTTGGGGGGGGGGGCGGCAGCCCCCCGGCCCCATAGACATTCATTATTCTCGGCGCGTTAGCCTGAATTTCTTGACATTTACTTCTCTCCCCCTCTGTGTATTGGGCGAGCAGGGGGAGGAACGTAATCATAGTTCTTATGGAACTGTGGATTACCTTTAAAACTGGGGACTATCTGCCCTTATTAGCACAAGTTCCACAAAAGACAAACACAGCCCGCGACCCAGGGTTTTTAGGCCTGAACCAGCCCCCATCCTCTTTTTACCGCCCCAGGAAAAGCCGACCCAGACAAACGGACTGAGCCGCTAACCAAAAAACAAAACATGCCAACCTCCGCTTTTTTTCGGGGGTCCCGCAAGGGGTCCCCCCCCCCCGCCACCCCAGAGTTGGCAACCTCCCCCGCCCCAGGGGGCTTAAATGACTCGGGGCCGCCCGGCAGTCCACGACTTGTGGCCGCAGCCGAAGTGTCAGCAGTGCACGCTTCGTGCGCTGCCCACAGGGGGGAGGGAGGGGAATCTTCCCCCCCTAATTTTTCCCCTGTATTTTCTCACTCCCCCTGCGACGCTGAGGAAATCGTCGGGTGCGGAGGGTTGTGGAGCCCCCTAGGGGTAGTTTTTTATTTTTTTTTTTTTTTTACCTGGGGGGACTACCTGGGGAAATGGGGGCAAAAGCCTGGCTAATTGGGGCAATACCCGGCTACTGGGGGGGAATGCCTGGCTACTGGGGGGAATGCCTGGCTCGGGGCATGCCTGGGTACTGAGGGCAATGCCTGGGTACTTAGGGGAATGCCTGCTATGGGGACAATGCCCGGCTACTTTGGACAATACCCGGGCTACTTGGGGGCAACCTGGCTACTGGGACAATGCCTGGGTACTTGGGACAATACCCGGGTACTGGGGGCAATACCTGGGTACTGGGGGGAATTCCTGGCTACTGGGGCAATTCCCGGGGTACTTGGGGCATACCGGTTTCTTGGGGGAATACCGGCTACTGGGGCAATGCCCGCTATTTGGGGCAATACCGGCTACTGGGGGCAATGCCTGGCTACTTTGGGGCAATCCCCGGGTCTGGGGCAATGCCTGGCTCATTGGGACAATACCTGGCTACTTGGGGCAATACCTGGCTACTGGGGACAATGCCTGGCTACTGGGGGCAATACCTGGCTACTGGGGGCAATACCTGGCTACTGGGGGCAATACCTGGCTACATGGGGCACTACCTGGCTACAAGGGGGCAATACCTGGCTACAAGGGGGCACTGCCTGGCTACAAGGGCACTACCTGGCTACTATCTGGCTACAAGGGGGCACTACCTGGCTACAAGGGTGCTCTACCTGGCTACAAGGGTGCAATACCTGGCTACAAGGGGGCACTACCTGGCTACAAGGGAGCACTACGCTACCTGGCTATAGGGGCACTACCTGGCAACATGGGGGCACTACCTGGCTACATGGGGGCACTACCTGGCTACAAGGGGGCACTACCTGGCTACAAGGGGGCACTACCTGGCTATAGGGAGCATCTACCTGGCTACAATGGGGGCACTACCTGGCTATAGGGGAAACTACCTGGCTATATGGGCACTACCTCGCTATAGGGGGGCTACTACCTGGCTATTAGGGGTCACTGCCTGCCTATTAGGGGTCACTACCTGACTATTAGGGGGCACTAACTGGCTATAAGGGGCACTATCTGACTATAAGGGGCATCACCTGGCTATAGGGGCATCTACCTGGAATAGGTGTGGCTTTTTCTAAGGGGTGTGGTGCACCAACAAGATGGGCGTGGCCATGCTAATTTTTTGCCACGGCACTCTACGCGCGTCGCCCCTTACAATCTCCCACTTTTCCACTTTCAAAAGTTGGCAAGTATGACTAACAATGTGTCAGTAACATAGTGTTACTGACACCTAAACTGTCGGCCTTCCTTCACCGAGCCCAGGCCTCTCGGTGACACGCATCGGTCCATACACTTCCTAAAGACACATAAGAAAGTACCCTAGGGGAAAAATACTTTCCCTCAGCAACTCCACCTGTCACCTTCTCACAGTTGTTATATCGCATAATATTGCCATGTGGGATCTTTCTAACGGGCTAACGGGTGGTGCTACAGTTGCTAGGTGCGCTGTATGAAAACTAAATGTCCCACAAAAGCCTAATTCCCCCCAGCTGAGCTGTAGAGTCCTGATACTATATCCCCACTATATTTATATATGTGTGTGTGTGTGTGTGTGTGTGTGTGTATGTGTGCACAGCCCTCAGTCTCCTTTCTACTCTGAGAGCCATCCCTCATACCAGAAGTCTGTCAGACTGACTGAGCATAGCACATGCTCAGTTATGCCAGTCAGCCTAACCAGGAAGTAACTCACAGTGTCTGTCCTACTTCCTGTAGGGCAGGTTTCTGATGAGGAAGTAGCTCGGCGGCCATTTTGTTCTTCTATAATGATTATCCCCTAGACAAAACGAGCAGACTTTTCTAATTAAAGTTATTTAAGAATTTTTCATTAAGACGTAGTTTATGTATTTAGTTTTCTTCTATTCCCACAGAACCCCGCACGATCGCGACATGGAACCAGTGGTAGATTACTGCTGGCCTCTTGCCACATTACCCATTGCTGGATTGAGCCCCGGCCGCGGGTGATTAACCCCTTAGATCCGGTGATCTATTAAGATCACCCGAGCTAAGTCGCAGGCAGGAGGAGTGTGCTCCTCCTACCTGCTGTCGGTGTAGTAATGGCACAATCGCACCGTTACTGTCTCTTATGAGACAGCCCGGGAAATGAAAATCACTTCCCGGGCTGTCTGTGACGTCACCATGCCCGCAAAGCATTGTGGGCATTGCCGGACAGGGTGATTGACAGTCTACTGGTCTCCCTTGTAAAAGCGATCTGAAGATCACTCACACAAATCCCTTCTGGGGAAAACACAAACACGATAAATAAAATAAAACACGTACACCGCCCTTTTCCCCTTTACACCAATCGCCCCAAAAAAGAACAAACATTTTTTAAAAAGTACACATATTTGGTAGCGCTGTGTGCATAACGACCTACCCGATAAATATGTCACGTTAATTAACCCGCATGGTGAATGCAATTAAAAAAATTTTTTTGTTCATCCTAAAAAGTGATCAAGGCATCATATGCACCCCATAATGTTACTAAAAAAAAGTCAACTCATCCCGCAAAAAACAAGCCCATAATCAGGTCCAAATACAGAAAAATAAAAAGTTATAGCTGTCAGTATAGGACAGCATAAAATGCTATTTTTATAGGTATATTTCTATTATGTAAAAGTAATAAAACGTGAAAAAACAGCAGGTCATAAATCAGGCGCATTCTAGTGCTTGTACGACATTTCTGGCTCAGGCATGTCACGTTTAAAATGGTATACCTGTTCCAGCAGTAATGCGCCTAGAAGTGGTGTAGTGAAGCTATAAAGCTATAGCTTCATACGGTTATAGTGCGTCCCGTCACCCGCACGCCCCCTGAAAGGAAGCTTTTCGCTAATGCGAACAGGGCTGCGTCTAATGTTGGGTTGAAAATGCGCCAGACTTCTGGCACAGCCCCGTTCATACATGCTGCCCTTTGTGTTTTTAACACATTTTTATTCTATATGTATCACTAATTATTGTAAAGAATTTATTAATTGCTTCTAATATCCTGTATACGGTATATGATCAATTTGTAATATCACATGCTTAAAAAAGGTTAGAGCAGCAAGGTTTCCCTTTGTTTCTTTGGCATAGAATAATTCATTTTGTTTATATATCATTCTGACTTTTTGGAGGGCTACAGACTATTTCTTTTTTGAGTGTGCATAAGACTTCGGATCAAGTCTGCCTGTTCCTGGCACCCTCTTTGACTATTTGATTGCTCTTGGATGTACTGCTCTCTTCTGGAAGTTGCATATATATACACACACACACACATATATATATTTTACACACATACAAACCTCCCTTCCACACAAAAAATTTCAAAGAAAAACATTGTATGTCAAGATGTTTGGTATATAATAAGTGGTATTATGGAGATTTTGCAGAACACATATACCTCTTTACAACTATACATGTTTTTTATAAAACTAATGAAAATAGCAAAAGGAAGACTAATAATGCATGAATTCTGTTAGTGCATAAAAATTTGAATAATAGTAATTTTCAGTAAATCAACCAAACACTGCAATTAAGCCTTTACAAATTTTGTTATTTTGATTATGTAGTATGAGTTGTATGAGAGGGGCATTCAAATATTAAAAACAGCATCATGGTTACACCTGTATTTAACTATGCGTGATAACTTTTAAATTAACACTAGCATGAATATCAAATTATAAATGAATAATTTAGCAGTTTTACGTGTAGTTATGCACTGATAATTATACACAGTAACACAATTAGGTAATCTAAATGTTAAAATTATACCTACTAAGGGCAACATATATGAATGTTAGTGCTAGTGCCAGTTTTAAATAGCTTTAAGGCAGTGTAGAATGCGCCAGAATGTATGAACCTGTTCTTCTGCAGTTTATACATATAGGCGCATTGTAGTGCCAATACGACAAGTCTGGCTCATGGCTCAAGCTGAACGCCTGAAAAGAAGTTAATGACCAGAACATTTTTTTAGTTTTTGCCTCCTTGCGTTTCAACAGTTGTAACTTTTTATTTTTTCAGTGACACAGTTTTATGAGGCCTCGTTTTATTCGAGACAAGTTGTACTTTATGGGGGAATAGTTTAAGTTCACTTATAAATAATTGCAGTATTTTTTTTTATTTTTTTAAAAAAAAGTTTTTTGTTTTTTTATTATTTTTTTTACACCATTCACATTTCACAAGTAATAACTTGTTAGATTAATTCTACAGGTTTTTACTGTCGTGTGGATACCTAATATGTGTATTTTTTTTTTGTGTTTAATATATTCAAAATTATTTTTTATTAAATATTTATTTTTATTTTATTTATTTTTTTACTCATATTTTTTTACACTTTTTATGTTTTTTTTTTACTTTTTTTTTTTTACTCCTATGAAGGGAGAACTGTTTAACTTTTTTTACATTTTTTTTTTACACTTAGTAATGTATTAGCATATTCATATATGCTAATACATTCTAATCTGTGTCAGTCTGACACAGGCAGTGATTAGGACATCACTGGCTTGTTACACAGACAGCTCTGGGGCCACTCTAGGTCCCCAGAGCTGACTGTGCAGCCGTTCCCCGGGTTCTGTCGGGTGAGCAGGCGTTCCGATCACCCAACAGAGCAGGGGAACCCTTTGATTGCGCTGCGGTAACGCACCGCCACAATCAAAGGGTTAAAGCATCGGGTTGCGGAGGTTTCCTATGCTCCCCGATGCCTGCAGGACATACTCGCCCAGCGCAATTGCGGCGCCGGGCGCCGCAAACTCCGGTGTCTGCAGCGACGTCTAAAGACGTCGCTGCAGACGAACGACCCGCACCAGCCGACGTCTAAAGTCGGCGGGCGGTCGTTAAGGAGTTAACCTGATCTGGCTGTTCTAACTGTTAAGCGTCTAGGTTTGGTGTCAAAGAATCATAAATGTGTCTACTTCTATGAATGTGGTGAGACACGCCCCCAGAATCCCCCAAATCTTTGGTGCATTACAAATTGTCGTGCAGGAGCTTATCGCGACAAAGTTTGGAATACGACTATTCATACAGCTATAGAACAGGTCAACTAAAACTTTTTGACGCCAGATAATTGGTACAGCCCAGTTCTTACATATCGCCCTAAATGTTTAAAAAGACATAAAAAGATAAAATATGAAAGAGATCTCATAAAGAGGTTGGAGAAGAAGTGCCTTACAGGGGGTAAAAGGTATTTTCTTTAACATGATGTATTACAAAGCTTATTATATTCCCTGTACTATTATTTTAAATTTTATTTGTACTCACCTGGACAAAATTGTTGGTGCCCGTCCATTAAATAAAGAAAATCCACAACAGTCACTGAAATAACTTGAAACTGGAAAAATACTTATTTTAAATTTACTGAAAATCAACTAATGAAAATCAGACATTGCATTTGAATTGTGGTTAATATGAGTAATTTAACAAAATAAATAAAACTGGTCTGGAACAAAAAGATGAAACCTCCAGAAAAGATTGAAAATAATTTAACCACAGACACATGATAAACTAGGGTATGCCCTGTAATTAGGACCACAGTTGTCTTTAAACTTGTAATCAGTCTGTTTATTAAAAGAGTGAAAATTAGTTACTGTGCTGTTTGGTATCATGGTGTGATTCACTCTGAACATGGACTAAAGGAAGCTAAAAAGAGAGTGTTCTCAGAATATTAGAACAAAAATTATAGACAAACATATTAAATGTAAAGACCTTGTGAAGAAGCGGGTGGAAGCTGGTAAGATTGTGTCATTATCCACAGTGAAATGAGTATTGTATCAACATGGGCTGAAAGGCCAATCTAGTCGGAAGAAGCGATTACTCAAAAAGAAACATATAAAAGCCAGATTAATGTTTGCAAATGCACACAGGAACAAAGACCTACATTTTTGGAGACGTCCTGTGGTCTGACTAAACGAATATAGAACTGTTTGGCCATAATGATCACCATTACATTTGGAGGAAAAAGCTTGGAAGCCTAAGAACACCATCCCAACTGTGAACCATGGGGGTGGCAGCATCATGTTGTGGGGTTGTTTTGGTGCAGGAGAGACTGGTGCACTTCACAAAATAGATGACATCATGAGGAAAGAGGATTATGTGGCAATACTGAAGCAACATCTCAAGACATCAGCCAGGAAGTTAAAAGTTGGGCGGAAAAGGGTCTTCCAAATGGACAATGACCTGAAGCATACTGCCAAACTGGATACAAAGTGGCTTAAGGAGAACCAAGTTAATGTTTTGGAGTGGCCATCACAAAGCCCTGATCTCTAATTGAAAATGTGTGGTCAAAGCTGAAAAGGCAGGTGCGAGGAAGGCGACCTACAAACATGGCTCAGTTACACCAGTTCTGTCAAGAGGAATGGGTCAAAATTCCTACCAACTATTGTGAGAAGCTTATGGAAGGATATCCAAAGCATTTGACCCAAGTCATACAGTGTAAGGACACTGCTACCAAATACTCATGAACTATACGTAAACTTTTGACATTGCAGAAAGTAATAAAAACACCTTAAACAATTCTCTCTCTCATTATTCTGGCATTTGAAAAACATAATTATTTTTGGTAATCCTAGTTGATCTAAAACAGTTAAGGTTTATTCTAATTTCATGTAAGATAGTGAGAAAAAAAACATGACTATGTGTCTTTTTGTATAGTGTATGTAAACTTCTGGTTTCAACTGTAAGAATAATAACAAAGCAGGCATGGAAGCCTGCATTAGTCCCATAGCTGCCATGCAAACTAGTGATGGATGGGGGCACTTACAGCTTAGATGCCTTAATTAATCTGACCATTGCATCTAAGGAGTTAAAACAGCAGGGACCCACTTTCATCATTTTGGGAAGGGTATAATATTATACCTAAAATAAAGCCTAAACATGTAAAAGTGTTCAATAAAAACAAGACTCCATATACCTGTGCAGAGTTAAAAATAAGTATATGTGGGTTTGTTGTTATGCATGAATGCTGCAGTACCATGACACAACATTACTGTCCTTTGTGATTATGTATTAAAGGGGTTGCCTTATTTATTTAATTTTTTTACCATACTGCTGCCAAAAAATTATTTATAAAGAAATGATACTCACCTCTCCCCTTCACCCGAAATCCAGCTATGCACCGTCCTCGCTGGTTGTCAGGAATCTACTGCTATAACTTGGAACTTGTTTACAGAGTTTGCACATAAGTTTGCCCTAACTAAAGAAGGTGGATCGTGTCTCTGCTGGGTGCCATCTTGTATCCTGTTGTCAGCATATATAAACTCCTCAAGCCTGACTCCCATTGCTTGAGTATTGTGTTTAGCTCCTGCTTGCAGTCCTCTAGCCTGGAACTTGCCTTTCTGTTAGTTCCTTACTTTTGCTGTTTACCCTGCAAACTTCTGATACCTATGTATCACTACTACGCTTCTCCTGACCTCGTCTGGATCCAGTCTCCATCCCTGCTGCCTCCTGTTCCAGTCTGCATTTGCCTTCGCTGTGTTCAAGCCAGTCCTCTCCATTGGATTCCAGCTGTATCCACTAGTATCGTGACAGGATACTCAAGCCATAAAATGGAGTCCGCTGGGACTGGGAATCCAGAAGTTCGCATCAAGCAGCTTCAGACTGCTATGGCTAACATGCGCACCGAGATGCAAGCATTGAAAGTCAAATGTGATGCTTATGAAGGCCAGACTGGCCATAATATCCAAGTTTATGGACAAGCAATTCCGGAACTACGCGAAACCGTGAACGCATTATCCGACCGGATGGTCCACCTGGAGAATCAAGCTTCTGTACCACCCACTTCGGTGCCTGTCATGAGCCCGAAATTGCCACCCTTCAGATTCGGCGGAGATCGCGACAATTTCCGGGTTTTCCTCAATCAATGTAGGCTATACTTTGACGCAAATCCTACGCAATTTCCTACAGACAGATCGAAGGTCCTGTGTATCATTATGCTGCTGACACACAAAGCCATTGCCTGGGCTAATCCTTTAATTGAAACTCAAGACGCCCGGCTGAATCACCTGGAAGAGTTCATCGACGCCATGAGTCAGATGTTTGATGATCCCAATCGCGGTGCTACCGCTGAAGCGTCAATACTAGCCTTGCACCAGGGCAAACGCCCTGTTGCCGAGTATGCCATGGAGTAAAAGAGGTGGGCAGTCGACACCAACTGGAATGATGCAGCAAAATTGTGTCTTTTTTAGGAAAGGACTACGCAGCACAGTAAAAGATGAACTTGCCCTTGCAGAGGCCCCTTCAGGTTTGGATGCCTTCATTAATCACTGCATCCGTATTGATACCCGACTGTCTGAATGACGACAGGAAAGGTGGGTTACTCTAAATTTTGATACCAAGCAGTCCCCGCTGGTCCCTGTCAGCTTTCCCAAGGAACCTCAAGGGAAAATGCACAGAGAGTCAGGAATTGAGCCCATGCAAGTCGATTCCATATTAAAGCGTGAGAGCACGGAAAGAAGGGAGCATCGGCTCCGGGAGAGTCTTTGCTTTTATTGTAGAAACTCTGACTACTTCCTTATCAACTGCCCTTGCCATCCATGGAGATTGGTGGCAGCCATCATGGATCCTGACTACTCAGATGGAGAATCCATTCCATCTAATCAGTGGTGCCTCATATTAAGAAAGAGAACAAAGACTCTCATTGCTCCCTTCCCATCAAGTTCCTGGTTAACTCTCAATGGGTATCTACCTTAGCTATGGTGGAGTCGGGGGCAAGTGGCAATTTCATGGGCCTGTCCTTTGCTCAGAAGCATGGGGTTAAATTTCAGAAGAAACTCTCACCCGTGGTAATGTAAACTGTAGATGGATCCCCACTGAACTCAGGGCCAGTGGACCAAGAGACACAACCACTTGAGATCATTATGACATCCCATCATCGTGAAGTCCTGTCTTTCCTATTGATCTCTTCTCCACACTTCCCTGTCATCCTAGGCCTACCCTGGCTGCAAGCACAGAACCCAGTTATCAACTGGGAAACCAAGGAGATAAGCTTCCCAGCGGGGGATGTCCTTTCCTCAGCTCACTCTGAACAAGGCCCCAAAGATCCAGCTCAAGACAACAAAATATTAGAGCTACCCTCGGAATACAGGGAATTTGCAGACATCTGCAGCAAACAGAATGTAGACCAGCTCCCCCCACACCGACCCTATGATTGCCCCATAGACTTGCTCCCAGTTCCACTTATACCTTTTGGAAATATCTACCTTATGGCAGGTCCTGAATTAAAAGCTCTCAAGGATTACATAGAAGAAAATCTGGCTAAGGGGTTTATCCGCCCATCTTCCTTACCAGGTGGGTCTCCCATATTCTTTGTTAAAAAGAAGGACGGTTCCTTAACACCTTGCATTGATTACAGAGAACTTAACAAAATTACCATCAAAAACTGTTATCCTCTAACACTGCTCCCTGAGCTACTGGAGAGAGTGCGACATGCGAAGATCTTTTTCAAATTAGATCTTTGAGGCGCCTATAATGTGGTCCGTATCAGATCTGGAGATGAATGGAAAATGGCTTTTAGGTCATGTTACAGACACTTTTAATGTTGTGTTATGCCTTTTGCCCTTTGTAATGCCCTGCCACCTTTCAACATCTCGTCAAGGTAATCTTCAGAGACCTCCTGGACCAGTTCATAGTTATCTATCTGGACGATATCCTGATTTTCTCCAACTCAATGGACGAACACCAGAGATATGTGAAGCTTGTTCTGGAGAGGCTAAGAGAGAACCAACTTTACATCAAGATTTAAAAATGTGAATTTCATCAGACCAAGATCCAATTCTTTGGTTATATAATTACACCTCATGGTCTACAAATGGACTCTAGTAAGATCAAAGCATCCTGCTTGAAGTCCTCTAGCCTGGAACTTGCCTTCCTGTTAGTTCCTTACTTTGCGGTTTACCCTGCAACCTTCTGATACCTACGTATCACTACTGCGCTTCTCCTGACCTCGTCTGGATCCAGTCTCCATCTCTGTTGCCTCCTGTTCCAGTCTGCATTTGCCTTCGCTGTGTTCAAACTAGTCCTCGCCATTGGATTCCAGCTGTACCCACTAGTATCATGACACTGGTCTTCTGTTTGCTTCTTTTGATCCAGGGACTTCGCTGCCAATCTGGGGCTGCAGCAGCCATGTGACACTGCCTGACATTCCCATTTTGAAAAAGCTAAAAGTAAAGAGAAGACTGGTGGAGAGTGAGAAGTACTTAGCTCTGTATCTGAGATGAGGGGAGTATAACTTGTTTTATTTTAAATGGACAACAGTATGGCAAAAATAGAAAAAAATTTAAATTAAAGTGGACAACCACTTAAATATTTATAAACTGCAAAGAATAAAATGACAACCAGGGCTGCCATCATAAATATCTGGGCTTCATACGAGTCAAGGAGCCAGAAATTCTTATGTCCGTGAAACTCCAACTATTCTGTATATTTGTTGGCCAGCTGAGTAAGGCTGGTATACTTCTTGTCAGTGACTAGAAACAAAGGGCGACATGTATGAATGGGCTGCGCCAGAATTCTGACCTCGAAAAGCTGTAGTAGACCAGCTCTATAGATGTATGAACAGGTATACTCCAAACTTTGGAATGATAAGTGCCTCAGAACCGCGCCAAAGTTTTGTGGTGCTCTGGGGGCGTCGCACCACATTAGTAGAAGTAGACACATTTATGATTCTTTGACGCCAAATCTTTGACGCAGAGCAGTTAGAACAACCAAACCAAGTTAAAAGTGGTCTGCCTGAGCCTGAGTCGTCGTATTGGCACTAGACTGCACCTGTATGTATGAACTGCAGAAGAAGAGGTTCATTCATTCTGGCACAGTCTATACTACCTTAAACTGATTTAGAACTGGTCTATCAGCGCCAAAATCATACATGTCGCCCAAAGACTTTTATGTAGACCAGGGGTGTCAAACTCGTTTTTGCCGGGAGCCACATCGGCCTCACGGCGTACCTTAAAGGGCCGACCTAATTATAGAACTGTGTAAATGTAACTTCTCCTTAACAGTTAAGAGAGCTATTAGGGAGTAGTTTCATTTGTACAGTATTCCTGTTACAATCAGCCCTTTGATGGCAATCAGGAAGAAGGTGAGGCCCATGGCGGGAGGCAGGCCCGATGGCGGAGGCCCCATGGGGGGAGGCAGGCCAATGGTGGAGGCCCAAAGGGAGGCAGGCCTGATGGTGGAGGCCCATGGCGGGGGAGGCAGGCCCAGATGGGGGCGCCCCAGGGAGGGGGAGGCAGGCCAGATGGTGGAGGCCAGGGGGGGGACGGCCAGATGGGGGAGGGCTCGGGGGAGGGGGGGGCAGGCCGATGGGGGGAGGCCCAGGGAGGGGGGGCAGCCCAGAGGGTGGAGGCCCATGGGGGGGGGCAGGCCAGAGGGTGGGGGGGGCGGGGGGCGGGCCCCAGAGGGTGGAGGCCCAAGAGGGAGGAACCCCAGATGGTGGAGGCCCAGAGGGGGTTTGGGGGGCTAGATGGTGGACCCCGGGGGGGGGAGGGCAGGCCAATGGGGGAGGCCCATGGCGGGAGGCAGGCCAAGGTGGGGGCCCCAGAGAGGGGGGCCAAGGCCAGATGGGGAGGCCCAAGGGGAGATGGGGGCCCCAAGGTGGAGGCCCAGGGAGGGGGAGGGCAGGCTAATAGTGGGGCCCAGGGGGGGGAGGAGGCTAATGGTGGGGGGCCCAGGGGGGGGGAGGAAAAGGCTGATGTGGAGGCCAGGGGGGGGAGGCAGGCCAGATGGGGGCGGCCCCGGGGGAGGGGAGGCGGGCCAGATGGTGGAGGCCAGGGGGGGGAGGCCCAGGCCAGATGGTGGAGGCCCAGGGAGGGGGAGGCATGCCAGATGGTGGAGGACCGGGGGGGGCGAGGCAGGCAGATGGGGGGGCCCCCAGGGAGGGGGAGGGGGCCGATGGTGGGGCCCAAGGGGGGGGGAGGCGGGGCCGATGGGGAGGCCCAGGGAAATGGGGGGGGCTAGAGGTGGAGGACCGAGGGGGGATGGGGGGTAAGGTGGAGGCCCAGGGAGGGGGAAGGCAAACAGTAAGACCTGGGGTGGGGGTGGGCCGGGCGGTAAGGCCCATAGTGAACCCCCTTACCCCCTCGTGAACGGTCCCCAAGGGAGGAATCTTCTACCAGAAGGAAGCTCCTCTTCTCACGTCCTGCCAGGCCTGAAGGGGCGGGGGGGGAGCCCCTGAAAGGCGGAGCCAGGCAGTCTGTGCTTTTCTGTGACTGAGCTGCCGGCCCCCGCCCCCTGGCCACTCCCGCTGCGGAGCAACTCAGCAAAAAGGGCCCGGGCCCGGTTTAAACAAGGCAACGGGCCGGATTCGGCCCGCGGGCCTTGTGTTTGACACCTGTGATGTAGACCCTCAAGTCCACACAATATATTTAGTTGCTCTATGGGGGAGGAGGGGACAGAATATTAATTGTGGCCTATAAATTTACACTTACGTGAGAAAAAGATCTAATGGGGAAAGGGTTTTGCCTTGTCCCTGGAGATAGGGATCTTTACATTTTATAAATTCATAAATTTATAAATTCCTTAAGTGCGTGTGTCCTGATTGCAGCCATAAGATAACCAATCAAAATTTTTTATTATTTTCCTCTTCTTCTAGTTAATGCAAAAAAAAAAGAAAAAAAAATGTCAGATCATCTTTAAACAGTTACTACTTTAGGACAATTATTCACTACATTTTCAGAAGATATAATGAATGCATCAAAACTATTGTTTAATTTTTAAATAAACCAGTTATACAAGGCCATGAAACGCCTCTATCCACATTCTGAAAAGGTCCTTCAGTGGCTTTTAGTTGTCATGGAAATCATCATAGAGGTTCTCAGAGATCAAACAGATTTGTTTAAAAGTACAGGCTGTGTTCTGTAACATCCACGAGAATGTGATTAAAATTTTTCCAATAAAGAATTAGTTTATCTAATTTACAAATAACTGCATTTGTAGAAAGAAGTAAAACTATTAAGCATATCAATATACCCATGTACAATTGTATTCACTAGGTGAGACTGCATTTTCTTTTTACTGCACTATTTTACTGCAAAGGCCTTGATTTATGAAGGAATCTAGGTTTAAAAAGATAAAAACATAAATATTGTGTATGGTGACACAGTGCAGGCTTCAGAATAATGTAAAAAAATTCCAAGAATAAAGGAGTAGTCCTATCTCACGGATTAGCTTTAAACATGCTGCCAAAGATAAATAAAAATTTCTTACCAAATACATTTGCGACAAGCCGGGTACTGGGACAAGGGGCCTTTAAGGTTTTTCACGGGCGATGGTATGGCACGGGGTATATGGTGGCCCTTTTTCCCAGGGCCCCGCCTGACGCAAGAATGTTCCCCTGCTACCAACCCCACACAATGCCCCCCAGTGAGACGTCCGCAAAAATAGGCTTTAGGGTAACAGTTCCTTAAATAAAGCTGGAAAACCCGGTTGGGGGTAAACAGACAAAGCTGGACAGTCTCTCGTGGGGAGGCCCCGGTAAAATACAGCTTTTTAAGGAGCAATTAGGGTAACAATCTTGGGCTAAATTGACCTTTAGTAGGTAGGGGGATGCAGGTTGCTCGGAAATAGTAGTTTTAGAATCTTAGACGTTGGGAGTAGTGTAGGGTATTAAAGAGTTGTTTCAGACCCCACCGAGGTGAGGCCTTCAGCTGAACGAGGCCGGGTAGAAAATATGAACTTAAGACCGAGAAATTGACGCTGCCAACGCACACTGGTTACGGTGGAGGACGATGGACCCCGACATGGAAACCAGGGGAAATTAGTCGGAGTTGGGGGAACCCCGAAAAAAACCTTTTGATGGACAGTAGGTCCTAAATAATTTAAATTTGGGTTTGTCCTTCTGAAACTGAAGTAGACCCGGGAAATCCCCTTTTTGCTTGCTGGTTAAAGGGGGAAAATTGAAGTTGAAAAATACTGGCCACAAAAGGTGTGGTAGGAAGGTGCTCTCTGTGGGTTAGTGCTTCACTCCTTTCCCTTTTGGAAAATTTCAGCTAGGGCCCTTTTTGAGGCTGCAAAGAGAGCCCCCTGATTGGCGAATGTGAGCCCCTTATCCAATAGGTTCTTTGCTGATTTAAATCCTTGTTTCTCTAAAATTTGGGGGAAAGTAAATGCAAAAATATGTAGGAGAAACACACAAGCAATTACAATAAACGAAATAAAGAAATGCTGGAACTTAGTAGTTTGCTACTGTAAAATAGGCTTAGAGAGGGGGGACAAGTGATGAATTGTAGTGGGTTTAAACTAGTCAGAAATGGCGACGGGAACAAAAGGGTTTTGTTTTTAGGGCCCTACAATTTCATAGTTACATGTTTGTCAGGGGCCAAAAAAGACATAAGTCCATCCATTTCAGCCCCTTTTATTAAAGGTTGTAAAGTGTTTTAAATGTTGATCCGGGAAGGCAAAAAACCCCCCTGAGGTAGAAGCCCAAATTTAACCTAAGTTAGGGAAAAAAATTCCTTTTCGACTCCAATTGGCAATCAAAAAATCCCCCGGGTCCCAACCCCTCTAAAATCCAGCCTTTAATTGTTATATTACATTTGAAATGTATCCAGACTTTCTTCGGAATCCAATACTTTAAAATTTTTTGTTAAACCTCTCCAGAAAGACCAAGCCCTTCTTGAACCTTTTTAGTGAATTCACCATGACAATTTCCCTGGCTGAGGTTCCAGTCTCACCCTCTAAAATAAAAAATCCCTTTTTATTTTTAGGGAAAAATTTCTTTCCTAAAAACATAGAGGAGCCCCCTTGTTTTAGATACAGTTGGGGATAAAAAAAATCTTTTTGCGAGATCTCATATTGGGCCCCAATATATTTAAACATATTTTAATGTCCCCAAGCCATCTTTTCTCTAAACAAATAACCCCCAAACCCTTTCTAATTTTTCTGGATATTGCAGTCCCCCCAGGCCTTTAATTATTTTTTGTTGCCCGCCTTTGTACCTGTTTCAAGCCCTTTCAATGTCTTTCCCCGTGCACTGGGGGCCCAAAACTGACACATATTCCAGTTTCTAACCAGTGATTGTATATGGGAGAATAATGTTCCCATATGGAATCTATGCCCCTTTTAATAACCCATGTCCTATTGCCTTGGCAACGCGCCTGAATTGGCTGCTAAATTAAGTTTTTTTTTCATGGTTTCCCCAATCCTTCTCCATATCATTTTACCCCGTGTTTTTCCTTTAAACATGAATCATGTAATGGATTTTTTCCCCCTGTGCATAACCCTTTCATTTTATGTTAAACCTATCTGCCACTTCTGTGCCCAGGCCCCCAACTATCCAGATCCCCTTTTTAATAACACATTTTCCTCCCCTTGTTGGATTCCTTTTTCAGAGCGCTAAAAA